>QAXF01003059.1:6942-22644 GCA_004335645.1 Dunaliella sp. WIN1
ATCCAAGTAGCTGTCTCAACACGTAAAGTATGAGCTCGGAGCCTGAATCGGGCAATGCTGCGTAAGACACCATTAGGAAGGTCGAGAAACATGTACTTCGGGTGGCAGTAAGGAGAGTGTGTGACCAGAGCCCTTCCTGTAGGCATGGCGCACCATTGGTGATAGGTCAAACGCTTACATTTTAGCTCTCTTGGTGCCATCACGGCTAGAGGAGCAGTCAAGTACAGAGGAGTGCAGTTCAGATACTGACCTAGTAGGGGACGATTCTCATAGATTCAGTGGAGCAACGGTTATGCAGATGTTCCTACTCACAAGGGCAGCTAGGCTGAGACAAGGAGGGGACAGAGTTCAGTGGTGGTGGATGTGACAGGTAAAGGAGTTTTTTTCATCTGTGAGGATGGCCTCCAGCTTTTCCACACTGTTGAGCTGCTTGTAGGGCTTTCCAATTGCCTCTTACAGTACCTATCAGACAGTAAATTCTTTTTACACACGAGTACACTGCCACATGGTATCAACATGTGACCACTTGTTAGTACTTCCTATAGTTCCAGTGAGTGGCTGTGTAATGCATGTGCATATGTTCGTTTCTTTCTCTGAGCTCATCATGACTAGCATGGCCATTGTTTTAGATCAGCATCATGGGACAAAACAGCTGAGTTGGGCAGCTTACTTGACTAATAGGCTATTTGCGACAATCAGCGCAGCTAATGTAGGGGTTGGCGGAAGCCTTAAGATGCAATCCTTAAGCAGCCAAGCTACAAGTAGTGTTCCTTCCCAATTGAACTTGGCATATGCTTTTCTGTAGGTTAAGCTTACATAGCTGTATCTGCCTGCAAGGGCAGCTTAGCTGAAGCAGAAGACGCCTGCAACCAAAGACCAAGAAAACCAAAAAAAAAAGAGCAAAAAGGCCAACAGGTCCGACTCAGCCACAGCATCTCAGGCATTCAGAAACAAACGAAGCAACTCCCAAAGCATCATATGCTTTTCTGTAGGCTGATAATCAGCAAGCCAAATTGCTAAATGACTGTTCCAGGCATATCTACCCATTTGAACTCAGAAATTGTGACAAGTGCGACTGACATACAATTGGCATACTGTAAAAAGAAAAGCGTAGTCTCTTGAACTGTCCCAGCTGCTTCAACGAACTTCGCTTCCTCAAACGAGCTTGAAGCTGCCCTTGCAGGCAGGTACAGCTATGTAACCTCAACCTAAGATGGTGTCATATGCAGCGTCGCTCAAATTAGGCTCCGAGATCATAACTTACATGTTCAACTCAAGTTGAGGCAGCTACTTGGAACCCCAGGTCGACCTCTCCGGCACTTCTCTTCCAACTTGTGGGCTATGTCAGACTGATGACAGTCTTCAAGATGACTCATGTTTGAACAATCAAACAAAGTTATATCTTGGTCATGCAGGTTTAGAGTCCGTGGCTGAGCACATACACCGTGTCGCCAGAGACTGCACTATTGCCTTCTCCTCTTTGCTTTGCTGCTGCGGCGGCTCACTTATCTGTCAGTGGCTGCTGAGTGCAGCTTGGTGTGGGAGAGAGAGCCCGAGAGACACTGGGTTGCTGTTTAACATGGCCAAGGGCATGCCCCTGACCTGAGCGGCCAGGGAGACACACTACACAAAAGGAGGGAAAGCTGACTGTCAAATAGAGAAGAGAGAGCTCATCAACCAATAGGAGAGTTCATCAATCAAACAGACAGTCTAACAGACATGCAACCCCTCCTCAACACAGGCCAATGCAGTACAATGCAGTAACACCAAGTATGCATGACAGCTGTCATGCGAATATCATGTTTCTGCTAATATACTGCTCCTAGTGCTAAAGCCATTTGCCCCCCATTCAGACACGGAATGCAGGTAATGAGACGAAATGGAGCATCTGAATGTAAAATAAGCATTAGCACAGGATGCAGAAGTTAAGTCAGCCAACCACAGTGATAGTTTTTGTTCAGTATCGCACATAAAACACATGCTCAAGACAGCAGCTAGCGCAGCGCACGCAAAAGGAAGGAAAGCTGACTGTCAAATAGAAAAGCGACCGGGATGCCCATATCGGGCGTGTCCCACGCTTAAGTCACGCAATAATTTGCCACAATGACAAAGAACTGAATAGATGAATAAAGCCCCCTCTTTTGCCCCGTGCCCTTTCTTTGTTCGCGTTTTTCTTGATGCTGCCTCCCTTTGTTCTTCCCGGCCTCTGCTAGGCAGCTTGTGTCTTGTCTTGTGTGTTCCTCCTCTCCTCCTCCTGTCATGCGAATATCACGTTTCTGCTAACATACTGCCCCTGGTGCTCATGCCATTTGCCCCAATTCAGACACGAAATGCAAGTAACGAGACAAATTGGAGCGTCTGAATGTAAAATAAGCATTTGCACAGGATGCAGAAGTTAGGTCAACCGACCACAGTGATCAATTTTTGTTCAGTTCTGCACTCAAAACACACACTCAAGACGGCAGCTTGTGCAGCGCAACTCAAACACACATCAGTCAAGTTGAAGCGCATCTAACACAACCTCAACTGCTTCTCAGTGAGGACTACAGCCCTGCCAGTGCAGTGGCCTACGTTGGCGTGCAAAGGCACACGGTTCCTAGCATGCAGCTGGCTTGCAGGGCTGGCCTTACTTTGACTGCTTCAATCTCATCCTAGCCAAGCACCTGCTCCCTTTTCTCTGGCTATTTTTTACTTGTTGCGCCGCTCCAACTGAGGGCATTATGGTTCTTGTCTCTACAAGAATAGTTTCACTGTGGCACACACTGCACACAGTGCTTCAGCTTGCTCATGCACATTCAGCTAGCTCACTAACACTGCAGGCACTGCATCATGCCATGCCTCAAAGCTCTCTTCATGTCCTGCACAATTAACTACTATCTAATATCAAAATTGTCTGCCCCCAGCAGGAGGACATGCGCGCACTGTTGCATGCAAGCAGGTCTCCAGTGCTCACAGATCACAGATACACAGACACACAGCCTTGCCTTGTCTGTTTTAAAATGTATGAGACAGTCCGTTCGCTGCAGCGTTGGCCATGAGACACGAAAGCACGGTCGTGTGGTTATCTCGTGCTTGCTTGTACGTTGCCACACCTCCCCCCAGAAATGACTTTAGGCGGCTTGTGTCTTCTGCTTGAGCTTTCTTCCTTGTTTCCTCGTGCCCTAGTTTGTTGAGCTATGCGGTGGACCTGTGTATCGCAGTCTGTGTGTGGATTTGTGTGTCTCTTGTCCCTTCCCCTTTCGGTTCCTCGTGTTTGTGCCCTGTTTTTGTGGAGTGTGGTACCCCGGCATTACCTTTCGCCAGCTGTGTGCTCGCTGCCTTTGTGTCATTTTGCTTTCTGTGCGTGGCCTTGTAGTGTGGCCTTCCGCTTGCAGTATGCCTCCTGCTCCTGCACGCTCCTGCACATCATGCGCATTAGGCAGTAATTAATTGTGCACGGTACAACTTACGCAAACATCGCGCTTTCGAGGTTATCTGACTGCAGCAGTGTGAGCCTGGCTTGCAACATGTCTTTCTAAGCAGCAACGTATGGCTTTGCCCGCTTGATGCGTTGACAACCTTGAACAAGCTGTTTACATATGTCTTGCACAAGCACTAGCTGTGCCTGCCTCGCTTTGTTCTGAGCCTCTTGCTTTGCTTTTCTGGCAGGCCGCTTATGGCAAACGCTTCAGCTAAGCTGCCCTTGTAGGCAGGTACAGCTGTGTAACCTTATGGCAAACGAGCTTCTGCAGTTGGGGTCTATGCCCCACTTCCCATGTCTTTTTTATGTAGGCTTATGTAGGCTTTGCTTTAGCCCTTATCTTTCTTTAAGGCTGGCTGTGTAGCCAGCAGTTTAGCTATTCTTTTAGTCGGCTGGCTGTGCAGCAAAACCTTATTAGCCCAACGTTGTGGCGAACGGGGAACACCTTTGTAAACCTTGTACTGGTCTGTTATGAGCAGGCTAGCAGTCGAATTTGATAAAGGCTAGCAGTCGAATTTGATAAAGATCTTGAAGTCTCATTTTGACACGAGTCCAATTCAAATTGAGGACTTCTTATTCTCAAAGACAGAAAGGCCTGCAGTTGCCATCGCAATAGTTAACTGCTACTGATTTAAAAAAGTTTTGTATGAGCTAAGGTGCGTGAACTTGGTCACGCCAGACTTTTTGCAGACAAAGTACAGGTATTGTACCCAGGCTACGTCAATCAAGACTCGTCATGCTGTCCAGGCTACCCGTCTCCGCCTCCCAAGTTACATGCGGTGGCAGGTGGCAAACTGTTTGGAAAGCAAGAGACAGAAGGTTCTCGCCCTGCTCTGCGTACACAACCAAGCCTCCTTGTGCGCTGCGCAGGCGTTCCCACTCGCTCTCCCCCTTGAGTAGGCTTTCATTTCCCTTTGTTGAATCTGCACACACCGTGCCACTCGAGTGACCTTGCCCGCTGACTCAAGCAATGGACCTTCCAAACAACCCTAATCCTGCTTCTGGCTGGGACGCAATGCTGAGCTCTGTCTGCTCTTGCATACAAGCTGCACATCCCTTCCTCTGCCTCACTATCAGCCTCAATTCTTCCTTTGCTCTTGCACTGCAGGGTCAACCCTGCCAAGCCCTAAGCGGGGGCCACGCCACTCAATTCCCTCTCTCCCAAGCAGCAGCAAGCGCAGCAGCAACAAGTGCAGCAGGAGCAACAGCATTACTATCCAGTTTCTTGACCCCACCGAAAGAGTCTTCACCCCTGCGATAGTCAGAGAAGATAGGGACATTGAGTGCTTGCTGAACAGCACTGGTTGCAGTGGTAGTGTGCTCATGGAAGAGGACAGCGGGCTTCTAGTACAGCATGTCAGCAGCTTACAGCAAGGCATGAAGTACAGGGGCCTTCAAGCCTTGGCATTGGAGCCATCTGTGCAAAATGTGACAATATGCGTGCACCAAGAGGAAGGCGTGCGGCGGGAGGTCCTGCAGCAGCTGCGGCAGAGCGGATTGGAACGGCTTCTTACAACAGTGGGAGCTTTAGGCCTAAAATCCGACCCAGCAGACGCGCCGCTGCTTCTTGGTGTAGAGGAGCTCCGCAGCAACGGCACCTACCATGCCATTCTGTTTCATCTCTCAAGCACACGCAGGGTGAGTGGGTGTCCAACTGTCGTGCACCTGTACTGCAGTGATGTGCAGGCACAAACGTTTGTATGCCAAAATGAAGCTAGCTGAAGTACTCCTTGTACTAAGCAGGAGCAGCTCCTACATGGTGTCTTGCTGACGTTGGCCTTAGAAGTGATCACATAAGCATCGCTGTCTTCGCTCAACCTCCTTTAGGCTTGTGCATCTTATGCAGAATTGTTCGCTGTCTAACCCGCAAATCTTCAGCTATCAGGCTGTCCATGGTCCTTGAGTGAATGCATGGATTATTTTTTGCGAGCAAGCCTTGCCTTCTTTATTTGTCTGCTGATCTGATAGCAGTAAATCTTTAAAATCCCCCCCTCCTATTTTTTTTAAAGCGTACTTATACTGATGTGAACCTTGAATGAAGCTTAGGGCTTGAGGCCTCATGGGTGTACTGCCCATAATCCACCCATTTCAGCTCTTGTGTACCCCCTGCATGCATCACAGCTCTTACGGTTGCGTGCCCCCTGCATGCATCACAGCCCTCAAACTTGCGTACCCCCTGCATGCATCACAGCTCTTACACGTGTGTGCCCCCTGCATGCATCACAGCTCTTACGGTTGCGTACCCCCTGCATGCATCACAACTCTTGTTACCGGATACCAGTGGTTTCTTGTATTTGCAAGCGCTTTTGCGTGTTGCAGTGGAGTTAGGGAAGTGCTGGATTCCTTTTGCTTGCACTCCTCCTGTTGCTTTCAGTTTTCTGTCATCATAACATCTAGTTGTCTTCCATGCTGCATTCTTCCTAGAGGAAGCTTCAACTTGTAGGCCAAGAGGGAGAGTGTACAAGGCAAGGCAATCTTACAGGTAAAGCACCGCAGTGATACTTCTGACTGCAGAGACACGTCTAGCCATAGTTATTACTCTGTCCACATTACCCTTCTTGCTTCTGTCTACTGTATTGGTATTATATCATTAGCTAAAATATCTTTTGGGGATCTGCATAACTTTTGAAGACGGGGAAAATGTAATTATTTGAGGCAGTGCATAAATGTGTGAAAAAGGCTAAAATAATTATTACGGAAGAGGAGGGCACGAAAGAGGAGGGAAGTGAGGGGTCGGAGGAAGAGGAGGGCAGTGAGGAGTCAGAAGAAGTGGAGGGCAATGGGAGTGAGGAGGGGGATGGCAACACTAAGGATGGAGGGGGCTCTGAAGACTCGGACTAAATTCTTAGGCCAAAACCACTAGTATAAGGTTGGACAGAAACTAGTGACAAGGAACCCAAGGTTGCAGATGCAACCACAGTTGTGGACAAGGTGGCTTGTGTGGCCTGAAGCCCTTCTGAGTATTGTGGGCTAAGGCCCTTTTGACACTAAGTAAATGCGCGTAAAAAAAATAAATGACTTCTATCATGGGTGCGTAAGTGATGCGTAGATGGAAAAATTTTACTTATTTTATTTATTTTGAGAAGGGTGCATAATGGTCACGTACTAATACGGTAAGCTTGAGCTAACTTCTGCCTGCTCATGAGCTGAATCTGGAGGGCGGCAATATGAGAAGGTTGCAATGCAGCACTAAAGATGTGCGCTGCTTTCACTCTTGCTGCTTCCCCCCTTACTGCTTGATAGGTTGACAACCTTGAGGGCAGCAACAGGAACAGGTTGCGGGGTAATGAGGCCGCTCTTTAGGCGGCGTTGTTGAGGCGTGCACGGGCCACTTACCCTGGTCGGGTTTCCAGGCCTCTTAAGCAGCAGCTATATAAAGATGAGGATGGCAAGGTCAGTGTATGTATGAGTGTCGCGCGTCATTTTGATGCTGCAGTGAGGCAAATCTTGGCAATGTGTAGCAGCTGATTAAGTCACTGGGGCAAATGTGTAGCTGTATAATGACTATATGGAAATTTTTGCAAGTTTATTGTAAGGTCTATTCACCACCCATTGCAACAATTGCCTTTTTTGAGAGCTGAATGGCTGGAGCCAGCAACCTCTTCCTTTCTGACGTTTGCTGTGTTTTGTCATATACTGGTTTCTAAGACTTTCCCGTAGGCCATAAGTTGGGCTGTTTGGGTTCTGCTGGGCATTGCCTTTTCCTATATAGCAAGGTGCAGATGAAGATAGGGGTTGTTCTTATCTACGTCACATCATGTTAAGAAGTCTTAGGACCACTAAAACTGCAGCATTATTCATTACTTCCAGGACGTTCGTCAGTCTGATAATTGCTTTTGTCTCATGCGCCTCTAGATCTTGGCAATGGTACTCTGCATCCAAATGCAGTGTGCTTGCTCCTCACGTGCAGGCTATCACTGAGATAGACGCTGGGGTGGTGGTCCAGGATGCCATGAAGAGTGGCAAGCATCTGTGCTGCTTGGTGACCACAAGCAAACGTTAAAGAATGTGGGAAATGATTAAACTCGCGTCAGGTGCGGCAAAGAAGCTTGTTTTGCAGCTTAAGAATGGGACATAACCGTTCTGAGAAGACATTGGGAGCTTCAATAGGAATTGTGATGATTACTTGGCCCAAACAATTAATATTCGTGGAAGGAAACCAGCTTGATTAAGCTGCACATGAACATGTAGAAAAAATACGATTAGAAAGTGACGGAGTTTGTAATTGTCAAGTTATTCATGGCAATTTTGTGCATTTGCAATGTAAGTTTGGAGATTGTTTACTCGAAGAACGGCCAGGATAGGTTAAGTTGATGTCCCGTGTTTTAAGTTGTACAGTAGGAAGGAATGGAGCTAGCAAAGACCCAGGGTCACACGATGACAAAACGACCCTAGTGTGGGTAAGCCAGCCTCATACATGCAGTGAGCTAGCCATTAAGTGTAACCACTAAAATCCTCTTCAGAAATCACATGTGTTGATGTCCGCTCAAAAGCCTTTAGCCCCCTGGCCCCCGATTTAGTCTCGGGAAGCCAATTACCAGATGACAACCTAAGGAGTTACTCTTAGCCCAGGAATACACCTAGGTAGCTATGACCACCCTTCTTCCGTAATACATTGACCCACACAACACTAGAACCCTGTGCTTTTTCAAGCATCACCCTGCTAGCTGTGTTTTGGGCAGTGCACAACTCCACTTCATGATTTCTTCTCTTGTTTACAGGAAAGCCTCGCATTGTCAGTTGCCCATATAACAGCAGGCGTATGGGTCGGTGCTCATTTGTGTGGCTAGGGCTTGCCTGGTATCTCCTTGCCTGGCATTCAGCTTATCTCTTCTTCTCTTTCTGAAATTGCTGATGGGTGTTGATGCGGTGCCCCCTTGACGCAGTGCCCTCATACTGTAAACAGGAATGGTTGTGGTCATTCCTGGGCAAGGTTATCACTCCGTTTTCTGTCATGCTTGCTATGCAGGCTAGCGAAGCAGTTCAGCCCAGACCTGGAGACTGAGCTAAGGGGAGTAGAGGACATCAAAGTTATCATGGCATCTGATGCCCTGCAAGACTCATCAGTGGACGACAGGGAACATCTATTGAAAGTTGCTAAAAGAATAAATGCAGGTCTGTTCCTGTTCTCAGGAACTGAGTATGAAGAGGCTAGATAGCCATCTGCCTTTTCATGCACAACTTGTGCATGCCTTGCATTCCAAAAACACATACTGAACATACACTGAATAAGCCATCTGTCATGAAGGTTGACTGCTTGTCTGCCAATGAAGACGCTGTGAAAAACATGTTGGCAGGAAAGCGTCTTGTAGCACCGTGCATGGGCAGTCTGCCAGATGAACAATGCAGCTTCAAGAGTCTCAGGCTTTTGGGTCCAAGAAGTCAACAAGCACCAACACCAACTTTTGTAGCTATCCATGAACTCAGGGAACAGAGGAATGTGTTAAATTAAACACACATTTCTAACGTGCTTTATGAAGGAAGTTGACAAGGTGATCTGTGATTGCAGAAGCCAAACAACACCTGCAAGCTGCTCAAGAGCGCCAAGCCAAGTATGCCAACAAAGGACGTTCATCCCATACGCTCCATCCAGGTGACAAAGTCTTGCTCTCAAGCAAGTTCGTCTCCAACCTCCCTGCCACGCTACAAGCTACTGGCTCTGGTCGCAAATTTGCAGCCAAGCGATGGGGACCATTCACAGTTGAAGATGTCATCAATGATGTGGCAATACGTCTGAAACTCCCAGCCACATGGAAATTACACCCAGTTATCCATGTCTCCTATCTCATTCCTTGGCGAGATGGCTCCAAAACATTCCCAGAACGCGAACCACCTCCACCAGACCCTGGTATCATTGATGAAGAGGAACATTTCTATGTTGAAGCCTTTGTAGGCAAGCGCTCTCATCGTGGTGATCTCCAATACCTGGTCAAGTGGAGTGGCTATGGGGATGAGGCCAAAGAATGTGTCTCAGCCAAACAATTAAAGGAAGACCTAAGTGAGGATGCTTTTGAGAAGCTTCTAAATACCTTCAATGAACAATGCCAGAAACCCGGAAGCATGCCCGCTACAGCGCCTGATCAGCGCCGCAGCAACCGGCAGCGCTCCCGGCGCAGAATTTGATAGACTTGCTGTCACGTGAGATGCAAGCGTGGTCCATGCTTATGAGTCTTCTCTTTGCTGCAAAGTAGATCTGCTGTCACGTGAGATGCAAGTGTGATTCATGCTTATGGGTCTTCCCTTTGCTAGCCGTGAGGATGATCTGCTGGCGCAATCACACTGCGTTTAATGCTCATGGATCACTCCATCATGGCCTGGTATTCTGTTCAAGGCCTACACATTCTTTCTGATGCACTGGATCTGAGCTCCGGCATGGAAGGTTATGAGATCTGACGGATTAGAGACACACGATATGAAAACGAATCTCACTTGGAGATAGATGATCTGAAGTTTGAGCTAGATAGGTGACATTGTCTGAACTGATCTGATAGTAGTTAGGACAAGGATTGATTGATTGATCTGACTGATTTTCCTGCAAGCTTTGGGGACAAAGCTTAGTAGGCTGGGGGAGAATGTAACAGTGTGTCTTCAATACAATAGAAATATTCCTATTTCTATCGTCCTCATCCTCATGCCCTTTTGGACGTGTTTTGATGTTTGAGCGACTAGGTTACGCTAGGGTTGTTTAGACATCCTGCTACGCGCAGACTTACTTAATATATGCTTATTTGTTAAGTTCTATTTAGATACTTGCATGTTAGCCATGGAACACATAGGAAGAACCAGGGGGAGCCGGGATTCAGGCTTGCCATCGTTTATGTTTGTTTTCCCTAGCCTCTTTTTTGTCCCTTGAGCCTTGTTTTGTCATGTAAAGATAACCGAACTCCTAATCGAGCACCAAGACCTAAGCCCAAATGCTAGGATATGAGATTTTACCACCAGGAGAGATCCTGTGAATTCAATACCAGGATTTATCCTGAGAAACCGGACAAGAGGGCAACCTCTTATCTGAGAACCTGCTGTGTAGCAGAGTATTACCCTATTATCCATTAATAGGAGAATCACCCATCGTATCTTAAGGTGGAGGAGGATAGCTTAGCGATACCTACTCATAAGGGGTAGAGAAATCCGCCAAGTAAGAGCAGCGGAGTGCTGGCCCATCTCAGTCAGATAGATAACCTTAGCTACTAGGAAGCTAAAAGACCCTCACCTACAAGGAGAGGACAAGACCTGTCAGAAGACAGAGAGACACTGCCCCTCAGAAGACACTACCACCAGTGAGTACCTTCTTATGCGCATGCAAAGAAGAGAGGCATAGTAGCGGCAAGGCTGGACGATCCAACATCCTCAAGAAAACCATGCATGTACGCATGGAGATAATTGAACATGCTTAAGCTTTTCCGTTTCAGCTAGGGCCGCTCAACCTTTTTGGCTGCAGCTTATAGGGTACGTGAGTTTGTGCGGACGCATGCATTGACTGATAGGCCGCATACTTAAGCAAGCTTACTTGTGGCTAGCTAAAGCATATGCTGTACCAGCTGGTACGTATGCTAGCCAAGTGTGGGGCACTCCTTACATGAAGCAAGGAGCAGAGTTTGATAGTGTGGGCCAGAAGTGCCATTTTATTTTTTTAATCATTCCATGATGGTATCCTTGACGTAAAGCGCTCAACTTCTAACTGGGCAGTCTTGAGGGAGTGTGGTCATGAAGCTTTGCAGTTTTACTGGTTTAGGGCTGCTATTGAGTTATATATAAAGTATGCTAATATATAACAGCAACACTGTGCGTAACATTGTCAAGGCTGGTTGTGCCTTACGTGCATGAGACACCTCTTGTTGGACTGCACAGCTGCTTAGAGGCTTTGCAAGGTTTGCGTAATGAGGAAGCTTTTACTCAAGCGGTCATCGAGGGCAGGCCTGTCCCTATGCAAGAGTTTGTTGCTGACTTACGCTCCCGGCATCAAGAAGTCTGGAGAGCTATAGAAGGAAGGGATCCTAGAGGCCAGCCAGGAAAGCTGACAACTGATCAAGCCTGGTTTGCTTCTCCTCTTGTTCATAATGCTCGCTCCGCTGCTAGCTTCCCTAGGTACCTGCATCTAGATTTGTCTAAGCACGTTGTGCGCTAAGTTAGCAGATTTTGCCTGCGTGCTCACATTTTGGAGGTTGAATTAGGCCTATGGCAAGGCAGGAGCTTTGTTTGCAACCACTGTGACTGCCAGGATATACAAGATGAGAAGCATGTTTTGTTTTTCTGCAAGGATGCCCGTGTTTGCGCTCCTTGGCAGGACTATGCTTATCTATTCCATGAACTAATTGCCATGCTACAGAATTTTGCTCAGGGGTACCAGCCTCACTTGAACATGTTTCATCAACTTGAAGTTAGCAACCAAGATGTTTTAAATTTCCTGAATTAGCCGAGCAACAAGCTTTTTTCCTTTCTTTCCGAGCTTATGGATGTTTTTATGTTGGCTGGTAGTGACCAGCAAGCCAATGAGCCAAACAACCTGGCTCACGGTCCCCCCTTCTTGTAAATTTTGTAAACCTTGAAGTTATGACTGCAGCTGCTCTCTTAAAGTTCAAGCCATGTTAGTAGTTGTTACTAACACGATATTGTAGGCCGTCTTGCACGGCGGATTGTTGTACGTGGAGATCCAGCCAATTCCCTCACCAAACGTGATCACAATTGATCTTGCAAAGTACAATCTAAACTTTACTCCTTGAAGGACTAGTTGCCCTATTGCGCTAGGTGGTTCTTCTATCAAATAAAAAGGGGTAGTCAAGCAAGAGTGAGGTGTCAATACCCTACATAGAGCACAGAGCGCTCAGCATCTGACCAATTGGACCTCAAAATGAAATTATTGAAGTCTTATTGAAGGGCCTGACATAAGCGCGCAGCGGTGGCCCGAGCCTCTCTAATTTCCCAAGGCTCCTGCAACGGACCCGCTCCCTGTGGCTCCCCTCCCTTGCTGTCGCCCCCTTCACCCTCCTCCTCATCCTCGCTGCTGTGACTCGGACTCCCTGCACCATTACCACCACCACCGCCCCTGCTGCTCTCTCTGCTGCTCTCATTCCCGTCTTGTCCAGCAGCCAACTCCTGCTGCAACCCCTCGCTTCCTGCCCTCACAGAAACATGCATGCTGCCCTGTTCGTCATCAGACACTGCCTCCTCACTCCCCCCTTGCAGCCCCCCGCCACTGCTCCCTTCATCCTCCCCTTCGCTACGTCCCAGAGACACCCCCTCCTCACTACTGCTCTCGGGCCCTGCAGAATGGCCCACACCCTCTTGTCCATCCTCGCTCGAGCTTGCGCCTCCTTCTTCCCTACCCCACGAAGCACCGGCAGCTCCACCCTCGGGCGCTGCCCCAGCGTGCATGCCCCTGTGCTGGCTGCCAAACAGGGATGTGCCGGCGGGCAGCACGGTTGCATAGCGCTGCAAGAAGGCATCCCACCAGTCGGCCGAGGGCTGCCAGCTGCCCACGCTCTCGCACATCCACAGCAGCGCCAGGGCGCCTGCGCCGTGCGTGCGTGGGAGTGTGTGTGTGTGTGTGTGTGTGTCCTGAAAGAGTACAGCTGCTCACTCAGCCGCACATGCCTTGTAGCGGCTAAGACGGTGGCAAAGGCAGAGGCGCCTCCCGCAGCTGCTGCTTGTTCAGTCACTCAACGAAAACAAAGAAAGCAGGATGTAGTGACCACACAGCTAACTGTGTGGGAATGAGGCGTGTGGGAATGAGTGAGCAGCGCTGTGTGGGACTGAGGCGTGTGGGATCGAGCTGTGTGGGACTGAGGCGTGTGGGACTGAGTGAACAGCGCTGCTCACTCAGTCCTACACGCCTTGCAGCATTTGGGGCAGGAAAAGTGCGGCACCTCATGAAACACAGAGGGAGACATGTAGAGCAAGGTTGAATCATCACACAGCTGCGTATCTAGCCACACATGCCTTGCAGTGGCTGAGGCGAATGAGGGCAGAGGTGCATCCTGCGGCAGCTGCTTGTAAAGCCGCACAATGGAAGCAAATGGAGCAAGGTGCAATCATTGCTCAGCTGCGCATCCAGTCACAATGCAAACAAGGGGAGCAAGAATCAATCCAGCCACACCTTGCAGCGGTTGAGGTGGTGGCGAAGGCAGAGCCGCCTCCCGCGGCTGCTGCTTCTGCGGCTGGCCTCGTGCTCGCCTCTGCTGCTGCTTTTGGTGCTTCAGCTCCTGAAGGGCAGTGCTGTGCGCCTTGGCCACGGCAGCCGACACCTTCAGGCTGGGTACCATGCTGCGCGTAGCATGCAGCAGAATGTGAGTGTGACTTAAGGCAGCATGAGAGAAGGCACTGTAGAGGGCCTTGGCCACGACAGCCGACACCTCCAGGCGGGGCAACATGCTGCGCGTGATAGAATGTACTGGCATGCAGAGACGGAAGTGTGACTTGAGAACGAGCACAAGGCACTGCAGTGGGCCTTGGCCATAACAGCGGACACCTCCAGGCTGGGCAACATGCTGCGCGTGATGAAGTGTAGTGGTTAAAGGGTGACATGGTTCTTGGTGGATTGAGGGCGTGTGAGGGACGATGCAACATGCAGCAATAGGCACTCGGGTGTTTAAGTTCCCACTTGTGCAATAGATGTACATGGAATAGCACGTAACAAACGAGCACAAGGCACTGCAGTGGGCCTTGGCCATGGCAGCGGACAGTACCGGGCCAATGACACAAGTGTACACCAATGATCACACTCCATGCTCAGGAACACGTGTCAATCCAACGCATTCTACTTGACCAAACACCAGCATGCACATAAACTGTCTTACTTGCACACTCCCATGCTCCCAACAAGTTCAGCAGTTCCATTGAAATAAGCCACGCCCTGTGAAAATATTTGACGGTGCACACTCCAATTGGAACTCCCCGCCACCTACCAACACCCAACCCACCCATCCACACACACACACACGCACGCGCACATACACACACACACACACACACACGCAGCGCACCTTTTGGTGAGCTTGGAGAATAGGCGGTCATAGAACACATGAGCGATAGGCTGCTGTCGTTGGTCAGGGTCACCTGCAAGGCACAGAGCAGCAGCTTGTGGTCCCATCTTAACTAATAATTAGCGGAATTAATGCAGCAAAGTTGTAGCAGTGTTGCCTTGTTTTCACCAAAGCTCCCACCTAACCTACACCTCTTCAGTTTCATACACAGTCGGACTAAATTTAAGCTCAACAGGGTCTTTCCCTGCAATTCTTTCCGTCCTGTTCCCCTGGCTGGAGCGTATTGGCTGAACCATCCATGAGAAGTTGTGCACACTCTTGCCCAGACGGGGGCTGTTGCTCATTAGGGGTGAGGTAGGAAGATACTCTTGTTGCCTCCAGCAAACTCAGGCAGGGGCAAGCTTGGTGGCCATCAAAGACAGGAGCATGCTTGGATGAAGCACCGCAGGTGCTTGTGAAGATACAGGAGCAGGTGCCATGGGTGGCGGACAGAGTCTCAGCACCAGCAGCCACACAAGAATGGAGCCTTTGCCCTTTGTACGTCATTATATAAGCCACACACACGAGGCAGAACAGGGCACTTGGCGCTAGCTGGGCGTAAAGTGGCAGCGCTCCCAGGAGGCCCCCACACACGATACCACACACACACACACACACACATCATGCGTATTGCAAGCCACGCACACGAGGCAGAACGGGGCACCTGGCGCTAGTTGGGCATTAAGTGGCAGCGCCCTCAGGAGGCATACTTACTTTGCACCATTAATAACGTGTTACGTGGGTTGCAACACACACACACACACACACACACACACACACACACACACACACACACAAGATACCGAAGAGCACCTGGAGCTAGCCGTGCGTCGAGCGGCAACGCTCCCAAGAGGCCTCCACGCACGATAGAACAACAGATCACACACACACACACACACACACACACACACACACACACACACACACACACACACCATGCGTAATGCAAGCCACACGCACGAGGCAGAGTATGCACCTGCTGCTAGCTGCGCATTGAGTGGCAGCGCTCCCAGGAGGCCTCCACGCACTATGCCCTGAGGCAGCAGCCCACTGGCCACAACCTCAGCCCCGCTGGACCGTCCGCCAGTCGCCCAATCCATCAGCAGCGGCACCGCAGGCGCATACCACAAGCTGCGCGCTTCAGCAGCCAGGCCCAGCGACTGCGTGCATGCGTGTGTGTGTGTGTGTGTGTGTGTGTGTGTGTGTGTGTGTGTGTGTGTGCGC
>QAXF01003060.1:16281-27822 GCA_004335645.1 Dunaliella sp. WIN1
GTCAGGGAAGTACATGGGGGTGTGCAACATTTCAGGTTTCACTGGAAACATATTTGAAAATCTTCTATCCTGCTGGAACCTTTTTTAAAACTCTTCCAACAGCCCAGCCTGGTTTGTGAGTATGGTGTTCAAATTTGCAATTTCTTATGAAACCATTATTGTATAACTATGCCGTGATGAAGAGCAGATTGCGACCTGCATGAGTAGTTACTATGCGGTCAACCTTGTGCGTGTGTGTGTGTGTGTGTGTGTGTGTGCGTGCGCGCGTGGGTGTGTGCACGCATGTCCGTGTCTACATCTCAAACCTCTATAGCCTTCTCGAACCACTCCTTTATCTCAGAGTTCTCAAGCAGCACCTGACCATACACATGGGCAATGCACGTCTTTTAGCCTTGCATTCAGCATCAAAGCAAGGAGGGTTACGGGCTCGTTTGGGGCGTAAAGGAACACACACAACTGACATGCTCAGCCATGTCAACTCTGGAGTCACTCGCAGCATGCTCAACCATGGATCCTTCTGCGTTCCATGGGTGAGCATGCTGCGAGTGACTCCAGAGTTGACATGGCTGGGCATGTTAGTGTGTGTGCTTCTTTACGCCCAAATCAAGCCTGTAATCCTCCTTGGTTTGACGCTGAGTGCAAGGCAAAACAGCATTGTATGTGTATTGCACTGCTAGATGCTGTGCGTTGTGGGCAGGCTGTGCATATTTGCAAAATTTTGAGGAAGCAGTTCCGCGTGCAAACAAGGCCTGTTAAGCGCGCACACATGACATATCAGACGGCTGTTTTCCTTGACAGGATGCACAGCAGAGACCCTGAAGTGCATGCTATGCTACGCAAGCCTAAGCGTGCTCAGCATACCCCTCTGTCTGCCAGGGCTTGGGAGGAGAACATGAAGTCACACTTTCAAATCTCAGCGGGTCAGCAGCAATGAGGGCAGTGCGCAACAACACGGGAAAGAGCGGCAGTCAGAGACATGGCTGTGCCGCTGGGTCGGAACAATCCTCCGCCCAAGGTGCTTCTTAACCAAGGTGCACAACGTGCTAATATGCCTGAACCTATTGTGTTTGTAATGCCTAGCGTGTTGGCTATTGAAGCGTTGCTTAAGCATACTATTAAGAAGATAAATGTTCGTGCTCCTCCTGGCTTTAATGTTGTTGCTGCTCCCTTCATAAAGCACGCTACTATCATGCAGCCCAACAGCTATCGCATGCTTGCTGTCAGCGGCACCATGTACCGCCTGTATGCTAATGTCATCCGAAGTGTAATTACTGATTGGTGTGTTGCGGAAAACAAGAATCTTGACACACATCTAAAATTCTACCCTGGCCGTAGCACTTTGCATCCTTTGTATACTTTGAGGAACTTGCGGCATGTTGCACGTTAACTGAAGCATTACAACAGCTCTCCTAGGCTGTATGCAGCTGTTATTGACTTAAACTCGAAATTTTAGCAAGCATATGACACTATCCTCAGAGCTAAGCTGTGGCAGCACCTCCAACGGGCCAGCTTGGGTTTGTATGCCAGACATAAACACCTAATAGTTAATGTGCAACTTTCTGAGGTTGTTTATTTCCATGGCGAAGGTAATCTGCCTGTTGTCAAGCTTGATGGTGGAGAGCTTGCCAACAAGAACAATTTCAAATATGTAGCCTCAGCCACACAGCCGTGCCTTGCTGTTGATGCTGCAAAGCGCTGGTAGCCTGAGGCCCAGCTGGAGAGTGCTGTCAACCTTCTTGTCAGCGGTTCAGCTAAAGTGTCCATGTAGGCAAGTTCAGCTATGTATGCACCCTGGACCTGAACCCTGTTGTCAGTGCTGGCCAAGTACTGGAAGGGGATGACCCACTCAACACAGGGCACCCTCCTCCCCTGTGTTTTGCTGCTGTTGCTGCCCATCTTGGGTCAGAGGCCAAGAATGGCAGCCGCAGCCGCAGCAGAATAACAGGAACCCATCCTCATGACAGCCTGCCTGGGCGTTATTATGTACTGTGCCGATAGCAACACTTGTTGGCAGCTTGCTTTCACTGCTGTTGCAGCTCTTTGAGCCAACACACACACACACATACACACACACACACACACACACACACACATTCTTCTCAGGCATTAAAGCAAGCTGATACTGCTGGCAATCTGGCAGCGATTGGGTACTCACCTGAGGGCTGCCTAAGGCATCAGCGTCTCGCTGCTGCTGCTGCAGCTCCCCATCTTGGCCCGACCCCTCTCCAGCCGGTATTGACGCCCGTCTCTTCGTGCCAGACTTCAGAGCAGACTTGCTCACTGATGCAAGCTGGACTAATCCATCCTCCCCATCTACCTTGCCCCAAGGACTGCCTCCATCACCTGCTGGATCAAGCACATATTGGGGAATAGGTTCCGTTTGAGATACGAGCATGAGCCACGCGTACAACCTCCTCCTTGCTCATTCACCTTCCTTATCTACCCCACACGGAGCACAAGATGGCACACGAATGAGCCAAGAACTTTGGTGCAGATGCGTGTTGCACACATCACCCGCTATGTAGTGCTTGTATGCATCGCCTTACAACAGTGCAAGTACGCGGTGCTTCCGCACAATGCCTTCACAGATTCTAAACACGGTGCCTTTACACAATACCTTTACACGGCGCCTTCAGACTGCCGTCCCACAGTGCCTTTTCTCAATGCCTCTACACAGTGCTCCACACAGTGCCTCCACACGCATAACACAATGCCGTCCTGCAGCGCCTTCACACAATGCCTTTGCACGGCGCCTTCACACACTGCCGTCCCACAATGCCTTTCCTCAATGCCTCTACACGATGCCTTCAAACAATGCCTGCAAACAATGCCTTCACACAGTGCCGCTCCACAGTGCCGGTCCGCGGTGATGCACATAGTGCCCTGCTCAAAGCCTAAGCACACTGCCGTCCCCACAAGACTGCAAATTAGGGAAGTACACACCGTCCGGCAGCCGGAAATGTAACAAAGGATTTGTCCTGCGCCG
The DNA here is from genome assembly GCA_004335645.1 of Dunaliella sp. WIN1. Lineage (NCBI taxonomy): Eukaryota > Viridiplantae > Chlorophyta > Chlorophyceae > Chlamydomonadales > Dunaliellaceae > Dunaliella > Dunaliella sp. WIN1. Next base: position 19,268 of record QAXF01003060.1, read on the forward strand.
AAGTGACTGGTGGTGACTGCTCACACCGCAAGAGCGAGACATGGGAGTATAGCAAGAACGTATGTGCTAGTCGATTGCCCTGCTTCTCGCCCTGTAACTTGCTGAACCCCTTCCCTGGCCTGTCAAGCTTCCTAGAAGACATTCCAGCCCTCCTTGACATGAGCTTGACACTAGCATTGACCACACCGAGCCTTCACCTTCTAGCTTTCGCTTTTTGTCCATCTTCGCCGTCGACTTGCCCAGCGTCGGCGTGCTGGCCGAGCTGTCTTCTCCTCCGCCCCCTAGCCTGAACGGCCCTGTTGCGCAAAACATGAACTCCCCCCCCTCCGCTGGCGACACACTCTCCACAACTAACTCCCCTTCTGCTGCAGCAGCGTCGTCACCGCTGCCGCCCTGCGTAGCAGCGCTGCTGCCCTGCTTCTTCTTGCTGCCCTTCTTCCCTGCGCTGCCAGGCGTGGCTACAGAGAGGGCCAGCTCCTCACTTGCTGCTGCCAATGATGCTGCAGCTGTGGACTCACTCCCCTCCTGCTCCGGCCCCTGCCCCTTCTTACCATGCTTCTTGCCTGGGGACTTGGTGGGAGTGGCCTGCGCTGCATCTGATGGGCTGCCCCCAGCAGCCCTTGAGCCGATGCCCCCCTCCCCCCACGCAGCAGCAGCTGCTGCAGCTGCCTCAGCTTTCCTCAGTTTTTTCAGGCTCTTAGGGCTGACTGAAGCCGGGCCACCGGGATGCAGATCAGAGGGGTGTGTGTGTGGGAGGTGGCTGGGGCTGGGCTCTTGATGGTCCAGCTCCCCTTGGTGCTGCTGCGACCCGCTAGGCCCATCTGCTGCAAGGGTATGGGACTTGTCTTTCTTGGCCTTCTTGGGCACAGGGGAGCCTGGATTCTTTTGCTGCCGCTGCTGCTGTTCAGCCTGCTGTTGCTGCTGCTCTGCTTGCTGCTGCTGCTTCTCAGCTTGCTGCCGCTGCTGCTCTTGCTGCTGCTGCTGATGGCGTGGGAGGCGCACGCTAGTAGGGGCGGCTGAAGGGGAGGAGGCAGTATCAGACAGCATGCGCTTGGCGCGCTTGCGCTGTACTTTCTCCATGGACTGCAGATGTGGATGAAGTAGCGCACGTGTCTATGATTTAAGTTTAAGAGTTAGATAGTGCATAAGAGGCATAAGCGTGAGAAAAGGTTGAGTTTGGCTAAGACGGGGTAGCCACATCTTTGCTGTGACAGAGATTGTTCCTACACTCTGTGCAACAGTAGCTGAAACAGGCCTGTAAGCAAATAGTAATGTTCAAACTTGCGAGGAGATGAAGGAGGAGAGGAAGAGTGGAGAAGGGCAACGGAGGAAAGTCAAGCTACAAGCAAGCGGGGATAACCGAGGGAGTACGTTACAAGGACACACTTTACAGAGGGGTAGTCCTTAGATTGCACTTTAGATAGCTACTCTTAAAACCTAGGTCCTAAGGCAAGCGTGCACAGAGTTGCCACACACATGCCTGCAGTATTGTCTGCACTAATGCCGATGACGCACAGCAGCAGCGCCATCATTGCATAGCAGCAGCACCAAAAACGACAGTGGGGCCTCATACACACAGCGCCATCTATGCATAGTAGCAGCACCAAAAATGACAGTGGGGCCTCATACACACAGCGCCTTGCTTTTGGCAAATGCTTCAACTGATTGCATGGGACAACAGGAGCCCAGGTAGACCTCAATGCCATATGCTTTTCAAACTTTGGGAGTGGCTAATTTGGTTACTGAGTGCCTGAAATGCCGTAGCTGACATGTCAGCTTTTCTTGCTCTCATACTTACTGAAATCTCTTGAAGTCATAGGCGACTTCTGCTTCAGCTCAGCTGCCCTTGTAGGCAGGAAGTGCAGCTATGTAAAAAACCATGATACCAGGATAAGAGGCATACCTGGGAGATGCCAAACAGCACTGCGCGGTTGCGCGCCTTCACCTCTGGCATGCTGCCCATCTCAAACAGCTGGGAAGCAAAGCTTGCGCACAGGCCCTGCAAGAAGAGCAACAGAACATGGGGGTGGTTGTTCTGAGGAAATGGGGTAAGCAAGCGACAATAAGGCAGGTGTCTCACCCGACTGACAAGCTGAGCTTGCGCACAGGCCCAGCCATAACAGTAAGGAAAGTTTTCCCAAGGAGGGCGCAAGAGGTGGGACAGAAATGCAAGCCTCCTTTGCTCTGTGTCCTCTGTCAGTGCCCATGATGTACTGAGCAGAGTACTTGCGATGAGGACGCAAGAGTTAAGACAAATACGCGAACCTCTTTGCTCTTTGTTCACTGTCAGTGCCCATGACTGTGCATTGCACACCAAACCATGCTGGCGCTCCCTATCCACTGACATATGAGCCTCTGACACATGACCCACTGACACGTAATCATTGGTTGACATATGATGATTATCAATTCATCCCATTAACATATGGTCAATGGTTGACATATGATCCTCTGACATACTATCATTGGTCGTCAATGAATTTCTCAAATTGTTCAGCTTAGATATGCAGCTGGCATGCTTGGCAACCCAGGACGCTTGAAAGCACAGCAGCTTGCACACAAACCTCGCATAGCATGGAAGTGTGCATGTTTATAAATGCACTTTAGCACAACTGGGCAAGCTCCGAGACATGTGAACACCACTGCTCTTGAGAGGCTAGACGCATTAGTGAGAGTAAGATCTGCTGAGGCAGCATCTTTGTTAATCAGCTGTGAATTCATACTCCCTTCAGTCTCATACAAGCTGTGACAATTAGTGTTCACTATGGAGTGACAAAAGACATGATGTGATGTTCACTCCAATCTGACAAAGCAGTGAAGTGGTGTTCATCAATGGTCCAACATGAAGATGTTCAGTACCAACGTCCCCAATGCTGTCTTTCCCAGGTGCCTTCTTCTTCTATATTTACACCTTCATCCTTTACGTTTGGTGAGAGACACGCACCTACCACGAGCTGCAAGGAGAGCAAAAAGCAAGCCCGTTTCTAGCAATCTTCTAGCAAATAGCTCACATAACCCAAAAACGCTTCTGGCACAAGATGCAATCCATGGAACTGAACAGTTGCACATGACCAAGTTGCCCAAGCCATGACCAGTGACCGGATGCTTCTCTGGCACCTTGCTTTTATTATATACCAGGAGCGGGGGGATGCACAGCTAAACCTTGGGGCCGTGCTCTGGGCACATTGCTATTACTTGAAACATCAAAAAAGCTTCTCCATATATTGCAGCCCCTCGCAACAGGAGCACATACCTCTCCACCAGCTAAGACCAGTAAGGGAGCACGCCGCAGCTTGTGCCCTCCCTCCCCTCCTTCCTCCTCCTCCTCGTCATCTGTATCAGCACCGTCCTCTTGTAGCTCCTCTATGAGAGGGTCAAAGACTGATTCCCTGCATTGTAAGCACACAGAATAAGGTTACAAAAGTGTTTGACCCAGTGAGGAACAAGTGGGTGTGGTCTGTTTGGTCGGCAATAACAGTAGGCATTTAGCATTATAACTTTCATGCTTTTGTTTGTCTTTTCTCCAATTCAAAGCCTGACCAGTCCTCTGGTACCTATTTATCAAGAAGCTTGGAGGCAGTGTTTCACATGCATGAGAGACACAAATGTCAATATTTCAATAACAGAGGCTGTCAGCTGAGGCCCAACACCAGCCATCCTTTGCATGCTCCTAGAGCATGTGTGCCCCAATGGGGGGACGTTAAGTTCAGTTGCAGAAGGAGCCTAAGGATATGTAGCTTGTAGCCCCCCCCGTTTTGGATGCACGTGTTAAACCTCGTGGGCATGATCCCTACGATTTGTAATAGGTTTCCACCCCAGATCACCCACTGGCCCAGTTGATAAATGTATGGTGTTCTAGAGTCATTGTACTCAAGGGCATTCCTGCAAGAGAAATGGATTGAAAAGACTCAGTGGCAGATGTGAATTTCAAGCCATTTTGCATAAGGAAAACAGCCAAATGGCTCAGGGATTTAAGCCCATCATTACCAGGATGTTTTACCAACAACTACAATACAGTATACAACGCAAGATGGGGTGATTTGCCCAATATGAGGCCAGTTTCCATATCAGAGCACCCAGACACACAATTGACCCCAATTATTTTCTGACCAACTTCTCTCTTTATAACAACACGACCTGCACCTAATAGGTAGCACTGCAGCCGAATTGCTTACCTGACCCCCTCTGTGATATTACACTGTTTTGAACACAACCACCACAACACAAGCATGCTGACCATGATCCAGGTGCAATTGTCCAAGCAAGTGAAGCCGAACAATATAACCAGGCAACATTTCCAATTTAGCCGCTCACAAGAGAGTTTTAGGGGCTGTGGCAGTACTACTTTTGTTATTGTGGTTATGCTGAAAAGATCGCGCACCTCATCTGCAGGCATTGATGCCATTGATGCATGTGGTTCTGAGCCGATAATGTCGTGTGTCAGGTTAGCAACAGAGGGAAGCACGACGACAACAGAGAAGAATCGAGAAAGCAGAGAAGTAGACTAAGTGAGATGCCTGAGAGGGGTAAGCCCACAGATGTGTGTGCTTCTTCAAACTCCTCCACGACACAAGTGGGAGCTTTGCTGTCAACAATGAGGCCCAGGAGCCTTGTTACTGAGTGCACTTTGCAAGCAAGCGCTGTATAGATGTGTGCATGCCAGGGTTGGGTAATACGTGACGTGTTTTCATAAATACGTCCGTACGTAAAATATTTTTATATTTCGCACTATTCTGCACTAATATTGTCGTATTTTCAAAGAATCGATACGTCCGCCACCTCCCAAACCGGCGTATCACCCAACCCTGGTGCATGTACAACTCAAGTATGTACTGACGCCAAGCGCCCTGACTGATATGTGTACGGCACCTTCTCATGGCACAACATACCCGTTCCAGTCCCGAATGAACATGCGCTGCTCTGCTTAAGTGAACAGTGAGGTTGTGGGAGGCCTCAGCGGTGCTTCTCAGGCCTCCACCAGCAGTCCAGCACAGCTCTCAAGCAGCCTCCTGCTGTTTCAGCCAGGCAAAACACAACCACGCCTGTGCCTTGCAGCAAGCTGCTCAGCCCCACCTGACCCGTGTGAGCACGGGCTGCTCCGCCGCTCTCAGCAGCGTGGTTGAAAAAGGCTCCAGCAGTGCCTCCAAAGCCTCCACAGGCAAGCCCCCCTCCTGCATCTGCTGCTGCTGCTGCTGCTGCATCAGCGCCCGCCCACGCTTCTTGCCTGCTTTGGCCTCCAGCTGCTGCTGCTGCTGCTGGTGCTGCTGGTGCGGGTGTGAGGTGCTGGTTGGTGCAGCAGCCAGTGTGTTGCGCAGTGCAGGCAAGTATATGTCGCAAACATGGTAGGCCAGGCCTATGGCGTGATTGCCGTCTTGGGGTAGCAGAAGGCGGTCACGCAGGAAGTCTGTGTACTGCTCTACCAGCGCTGGGTCCCTGAAGAGGGGGCAAAGCGAGTGCATGACAAATGAATGCAAGTGGGAAGAGAGAGGACACATTGCTTGTGCTTATGCACATTGGGCAAGCCAACGATATACTTGCTACTACAGAAGATCGAGCATGACAAGAGGCGCAACAGAGGAGAATGCGCTACCACAAGCTAGTGCTATGTGAAGATGCAGGAGTTGATGCGTAGATGCAAGACGTTGTGTGTTTGTGGCAGGCTCATGGCAAACATGCCTCTGTCTTGATCTAAAGATGCAAGAGGTGATGTGTGGATGCAAGAGCTTGTGTGTTTGTGGCAGACCGATGACCTACATGCTACTGCCTTGTTGTTCACTTGGAAGAGGCAGTTGCGTGAGGCCATTCCAACGTTCTGGATCGCAAGACAGGCATTCATCACTTAGCAAGCATACTTGTTATATATAGCTGGATGTAGACGCCAATATTCATGGCATACAAGATGCAGGCAGCAGCAAACATGGACGTCCACCAACAACAGAAGTATGCAATTGATTGAGTCATGCCCACACTTGCAAGTGTGTGTAAGCCCTTATTGAGGAGCCATAAAAACAGGAGCACGCACGCGCACGCACACACGCACGCACGCACGCACGCATGTGCTCGAGCGCGCGCACACACACACACACATGCACACGCACACATACATACACATACATATGTACTACGCACACATACACACATACATACTACACACACAAACATACAAACACACATACATACGCACACACACACACATACATACACACGCACACATACATACATACTACGCACACATACATACACTGTCACAGTGTGTGTATGATACACAAACACACACACACACACACACACACACACACATCAAACACGCACCAGTTTTGGCTGCACAGATAAGCAAAGAGTTGGCTCATGAACTTGCGTACAAGCATGAGGAACTTGTCCAGTCTCAGGCGGTCAATGCTGAACCACTCTCGCCGCATGGTGTGCATGAACACAGTGAAGTACAGGTATGCCATCTGTAAAGGGGAAGACAAGGGACAGAAGGGTCTTCATGCAAGCGAGCCAGCCACACAAGGAGGAGAGCGCATGATCTGCTTCGTTATGACATGCAGAAGTATATATATATTCATGACATGCGTGTGTGTGTGTGTGTGTGTGTGCGTGCGCGTGCGCGTGCGTGTGTGTGCGTGTGTGTGTGTGTGTGTGTGTGTCAACGCGCGTAAGCGTGCCAGCAAGTTGCTGTTCCAATTTCATGGCTTTATAGTACAGCCCACACAGCAGGTCAACAAACTTGCACATGCTTCAAAGTAAACCTTGCGCATGCATACGAAGCTAGAACATGGGTGCAAGCACTGAATGCGGGCTTAACCTATGCATAGGCTATGCCAGAGAGGAAATGCTGATGCTGGTCACTGAAAGAAAGCAGGGCATGGCTTGGGCCTTTGATTTTGGCATATCAGCCTTGGTGAAACATGCTACTTATTTTCAACACAATGGCATGCCAAGAAGGCCACTGAGACACTGGACTCACGCGCTGGTTCAGCATGGGGAAGATGCCCACCAGCCGGTCAGCAAGGTCCTCCTGTAGAAGCAGAAAATCAAGAGCTACGTGCAGTTAGGCTGTCCTTCAACTTCTGTGAGCATGCGGGACAGTGCATGCAAGTGCGTCTGCTTTGAAACAAGGGCTGTGCCAGCAAGCTCAAGCTTGACTGACGGCTGTCTCTTCGTATGCACGCAGCACCAACATACCATACCCACCTGCACAGAAGCCTTGTCACTGTGCCAGAAGCACACGTATAGGCCCTTCCACACCTTCAGCAGCTCTGCCTCGCTGAGGTCACTTTTGGCTTGCAGAAATTTCTGAAGAGACAAGAATCCCTTAGCTCGAGTTGTGAAGTCAGTGCTTCCCAAAGCCCTTATGAACGGGGTCTGAGACACATCGGGGCTCGCCGATGTGTTCAGGGCCTGCTCTATGGCCTTCTTCTCCTTTTTCTTCCTAATTTCAGACTCTTTGGGTGCCATTTTAAAGGAATTGAGTGTCATTATTTCCGTCCAACGGGGTGTTTGACCACGAGGTGGTTTGACCGTTGCCTGCAACAAACGTCCAAAGCTGCCCTGTGTTTCTTTCAATGAATTTATTAACTTATGCGTGTGTAACTGCTGGGTTGTGTGTGCAAACACGTAAAGTGCAAGCGAGACAGAGGGTTTCCCCTCTGCATGCCAATGATAGGTGGCTCCACGTTGCATCATTGTCAGTCACCTTCAGAATGCGCTCCAACTGTGTCACAGTCTATAGCCTGTAGCACATGTGGCCTCATTGCCTTCCCAGCAATTCTGCATACCATAGGACGTACCTGGTATCTTCCCTTGCATGCAAGCCTTCTGCTCTTCTTCTTGGTCTTTGTTTGCAGGCGTCACCTGCTTCAGCTAAGCTATGTTATGTACAGCAATGTAACCTTAATTGACTTTAACCTTGCAAGCTACCATGGAGGACGCAGTGTAATACGCTTAGCACCGTCGATCATGGCATAGAAAACAAGGATATGGATTCAGGACTCAATTGCAACTTGCAAAATCAACCATCAAACTATGACACCGCGTGACTCTCGGGACCTCTAGGACTAGATTACAGGGAAGCAATAGCTTTAGGCACCCAGGGTTGCAGGGCCTGCAAAAGAACACTGCGTCCAAGTGATATTTTTTTTCCAAGTCCACAGATGATAGGAGTCTAATAGTAACAGAAGCATTTTGCAACTTATTTGCCAGACTTGATTGGAAAACACAGTCACTCACGAACGGTTTGACATACGTACATACGCATGCATAGGCTCTTCCATTACAGTGCACCTCAACAATCGCAGATTACCAAGAGCTGTGCAGAGTACTTGTTGGATCTTATGCCCTCTTGTTTGGCCAAACGCCATGGCCCGAGTGCTTGCTCACAATGATCACATACAACTACATGTCTGGCTAATCCTTGGCCCCATGTCAGCTTATTGCATCTGATTTCCGAGTGGCAACACTGAGGCATCATACCCATACGAGCTCAGAAATTGCAACAAATGTGATTGGCACTCTGTACAAGATGAGGAGCATATCATCTTAGACTGTCCCAG
>QAXF01003080.1:909-13948 GCA_004335645.1 Dunaliella sp. WIN1
GTGTGTGTGTGTGTGTGTGTGTGTGTGTGTGTGTGTGTGTGTGCGCGCGCGCGCGCGCAGCAGGAGGCAAAGAATTCACTTAGGGAGTACAGTTTCCTGTCTGTGATGTTTACTTTGTTGTATGCAGATGGCTTGTAGCTGGCTTTACTTACCCAAGTATGTGTAGCACGCACTGCTCATGACGCGTATTGAGTGCTTGAAAAGCTCATGCATCGTCACTTGTGTTTGGAATGCATTGTGGTTTGGCTGCAGCAGTCTCTCAGCCAAACATAGTGGTGCCCTCGATCATGATCTGGTAAGAGGTGAGGGGGTTTCATTCTGGCAGCGGCTCTTACTGACCTCTTCTTAGAACGTTGTTGCAGATGGACTAGCAGTATTAAACACTAGTGTGGTATTTGTGTGCATGATCCTTCTTGCTTTGTGCTCCATGTTCAAACCTTTTTCGTACACATTGAGTTTGCTGGTGGTGTTTGGTGCACACTGTCTATCGCTATAGGGTGGAATGGCGTTGTGCACTGGATCGTTTGCGAAAGCATACACCATACTATGCCACTAGTAGTGGTCACCTCTTCATCCTTCAATTCACCTTAGTGACCATCTTGGTGTATGCTTTGATAAATCCTCTTATAAAGACTGTGTGCTGTGAGGCGCAAATTTAAAAAGTCGTTTGAACAATATTTGAAATTGAAAAGAGCCTCTATATAACATCAAATTGACCCCAAGACGCGATCCAACAATGGGGCTAGAAAACTTTGTGATTAAAAGTTACATGGAATGAAATTAGTGATTATAGGAGTTGCAACACAGCGTGGCTCACTAGCAAGCACAGATAACCTTGCCTTTAGCAGCATTTAGCGAGAAAATATAAAATTTATCTCCCGCAATTCATGTGATTTAGGACGTCAAGATGGTTCAAGCTTTGTTGAGGTGCAACAATTTATGAGACCTGCGACTAATTCGATAACTGTTTCCACATCAAGTTTCAGTAATAAAAAGTGTTATAAGATCCTGAGACGCTGCCCCATGCACCCACTCATCGGTGCCCTGGTGCTCCCTGCTGTTCTTTTAGCCGGTCTCACACATGGTGAGTAGCTACGTAGGTTATAAGTCTCTCGACAAAGGAGTCGAGCGTGCCTTACAAGTAGGCACCGTGTAAGCAGCTATGGACTGAGGCGAGAACAAGATGTACAGCCCATAGACATTTGGGCCTTTTCCCAGCCCTTTGAAACCACGCAAAACAACACATTACCTTGTTTGCATGGACTGCAAGCGGTGCGCACTGCTTGATCCCTCTTTGAGCTCGCACAGATCGTGTGAGTCACGTGACGTGCCAGACGGAGCTTTCTTTGTTCAAGTTCCACGTGCGCACCCGCCCCCTGCAGGTGATTCCACAGACCTGGCCAAGGAGTACCTGCTGCGGGAAGTAGATGCCCAAGAGCTGGGGCAACGGTGGACATTCTTTGCACCCACAGATGAGGTCCGTTAGTCACCCCAAGCCTGTGTGGGTCTGCTGAAGTGATGAAGCACTCCCGGTTGGACACGCCTCCTTGATCAGCCATGCCCCTTCCACCAGCCTACCCTGCAACAGCAAGGGCTTTCTGCTGGCCTTGAGCTTACTTGTGCCCGCCAGTGCAGCTAAGCTTCCGTCTATGTTTGATACTGCTGTAAGAACCTTGCCTACTTACTGTTCCCCTGCAACCACACCTTGCACACCTTCCTCATGTACCTTTGAACAAAGCCTCTTTAAGCGCACCCCTGTATCTTGTGACACCGACTTCATGCATCAACCTCATGCTTCCGTTACCAGGAACGATTCACAAACAGCTGCACACTGCATCTGGACACGAAACTCAGGGTACGCAGTTGCACTTGAAATACCTCTTGCTACCCTAATAGCTCTATCATGATGTCTGAGTTAGACCATCACATAAATTGTGTCCCATAGTACAGATCTCTGCTATGCTTTGAGCAAGTTTGAGCAAGGTTGGAGAAACATTGTATGGCTTGCTAAGTGCCCACTTGCAATGCCCCTGTCCTTGCTAAGGCTCAAACAGAGATCCAAGCCTGTATGAGAACTAAGACGCTCCCTACATCAAGCAAGAGCAACATCTTCTCTTTAGAAAGAGGCCTTGCCGAAGACCAATCCTCAGTGTGCCTGTGACTACTCTGCACATAACTGTGTCTGCAGGCCTTCCACAAGCTGGCAAATGCCCTTAATGTCCCGGTGCAGCGTCTCATCCTGGATGGGCTTGCCTCACGCTACCTAGAGTATCATGGTGAGGGAATGGACGAAACTGCGTTGCTACAGGCTACAAATTGCCTGGCACAACTCTCATGCAAAACAAGCTGTTCTTGCTAGCAGAATGTCTGGGAACCTGCTGATACAGTACAAAATACTTGACCCGACAAAATCGGCAGCAGGTTTCGTTGACTTTGGGGAGGGGTAGTGTAGATTAAAGTGAATCATAGGCCCTGCACGCACACATGTGCAAGGGTTCAGAGCACGCTAGTAAGGGACTTCAGCACAATGACGCAATGTGCCTCCCTGAAGCAGAGTTTGGCTGATGATATATCTTCAGCATCATTGGCGCTGCAAGTTGGTACTGTGAGTGCACAGTTCATGCCTCTTCTAAGCGCACTTCTTCATATCATGTGCAACAGACACTTGCTTAACAAGGCTTGCAAGAGGAGTCCACTGCATACCTGAACAGGTTGCTCCCTGCATCCTTCTAGTACCCTGTTGGGGAAGGGTGTTTGTCTTCAGCAACCTCTAATGCTCTCCTCGCTGCTTTCTTCAGTTGCAACAAAGCGTGTGTAAGTTCCACCTTGACGCAGCTGTAACACAGTGTATGTGAGTCCCACCTTGACATAAGCCACACATAGTTGCAAAGTACTGCAGACATATGCTGTTTCTACTGTAGGCTTGCATAAGAAGTCACCCCCTGCTGTTTAAACGTTTGTGCTTGATATAATTGACCCTATTTATATGTATGACAGTCAATATGTAGCATACATATGGCGCACACACAAAGTGTACATACCATTGTGTGACTAAGAGGTTCAAACATTAGAAGTTAGATCATACACTTATGTTCCCATTGTAATGTAAGCCTGGCACGTGAATTTTCCTATGGTGGCTACTTGAAGGGCATGTTGAGGCTGCATACCTGTTGCAGTCCATGGTATCTGGAATCATGGGCACCTGATCACACAATGCAGCTGCATTTGGATTCCTCCACGTGCTTGCATACACTTCTAATCGATTTGATTTGTTTGATCTACGCTTATTTTTTGTCCTTTCGCTCATGTACAGCTGTTTCTCATGTGCCTGCGTACACTTCAGAGCCGTCTTGGCTCATGTTCCTTGCATCAATTTTGATTGTGTTCACTGGGTAGCACCTTGTTAATTGTGCTATGGTTGTATGCAGTCATCCCTGGTCAAAGAGTTTTTTATGACGACATCCCCAGTGGCAGGACAGACTGGTCGACTATGGCTCTGGATGAACTTTATACTGTGAACGAGTGAGTACAAGTACAGGATTTTGAGAGTCTGTAAGCCCACCTGCCTTTCATCCAACCTGTCTTTAGTGTCGCTCAATCAAGCAATAATTTTTGGGAGCAACACCCTATGCCAACTAACATTGATGTGCCGTGATGATGGTGTACCAGACAAACACCAAAGCCTGCACAGGGGAGAAGCTAATGAATTGTCAATGCATTTATGGTCATCTCGTCAGGAAGAAGGGAGGAAGTAGTACCAAAAAGCACGCACACGTTGCAAGTAGCAAAGCCTGCTGATATCAACCTTATCTTGTACGGTGGATCCCCTGCATAAGCCTGCTGAAATCAACTATATCTTGTCAGGTAGAAACTCATAGGAAGTGTGCACATGTATTGCTAAAAAACCTGAAAGAAACGCACGTGGCAAGCTGCTCAGCCTGCTGAAAGCTATGCTTCTCTTGCACTGTGGACTCCCTGGACAACATTCATAGCGAATGCATCGTGGAAATTCTTTGTAAAACTTCCTGTCCGCACCTGTATTACCTCGTTATGGAAGAAGCAGGCAGCACCTGGGGCAGGCTGTCTTGGCGCTCATGTTCTTGCTATGAGCCGCAAGCCACGCCAAGCACGGAACTGACAACAATAGAGCAGCTCCTGTACTGCATTCTGATCAGCAGTAGTTGCAGGCAGCATCAAAGCACTTACAACATTGTGAGTGATTTTGAGTAACATTCATGCAGGACAAGAAGCATCAATGAACAGGTTTGTATCATGAGATGTGATCTGCAAGCCACACCAAGCATGCCAAGCATGCAATTGCCGACCTTTATGCAGATTGCATATCACTCACTGCTTGTGCACGCCCATACAGGCTTGGCAAGGTGGCCATTGTGAGCAATGATGGACGATCTCAGGCCTGGGTCCTGAAGCCAGACATCCTGTATGGCCAGGAAGGTGTCATCCACTTGGTGAGTGCAAAGTATGCAAGAGTCATTGTTATAGCTTACTGTCACAATATGGGCATTGAGAAAAGCTTGGAAACTTGTTCATGTGCTGCATTGAATAATTTGCCCAAAGTGGTGCCAATTAAGGCAATTGGGTGGAATATTTGCAACAAGCCCGGCATCACTCCCAATGTAAAAGAATGAACCGGGTGCCAGTAATGGCTATCTGGGAGTATGTATGCAACATTTCGTTACAATGTGTGACAGCTTATGCTCCTTTCAGGCACTCTGTTATGGTTAAGACGTGTAATATGGTTATGATGACGCTTTTTTTTGGGAAAGTACCTTCTTTTAGGCACTCTATCCTGGTTTAGACGGAAAATACAATCATGAGGATGCTGTTATTATGGCAATTACTTCCATTCCAGGCACTCTCCTGGTTAAGACATAATGTATATATAGTAGTAATGATGATGATGCTGTCACGGCAAGTTATCTCCATTTAGGCATCCTGTCCTGGTTAAAACATAAATACAGTTATGATGATGCTGTTGCTGTAGCATGTATAGCATGCTTGGAGTTATCGCTGTGTTGCATGTTCAAGAGCGAGATTGAGGCTAGGCACAGGGGTGTCACTTATTTTAAGGGTGACATGTTGTGGAATCTAGTACATTGAAAACCCTGGGTTCCAAACAAACTAGTTGTTTTGGCACACACTGAGAGGACTTTCAGAATTGTGCCCTTGAAGGACAGCAGAATAAGAGGTTGATTGTGTGACAGCAAGGAGTGGCTCACATTAAGGTTTTGCTCAAGGATGCAACCACTGATGCATTGCTCCTTTCTATTTTGCCCCTGTGCTCCTGTTATCGTTACCTATGACAAGCATCTTGATGTGATAGGATGCTGCTCATGCGTAGGCACTGTAGGGCTTCACAGCACTGTTTTAACTGCTACACACCATGTGTGACCCCTTCAACAGCAAGCGCACAGAAGGATGCCATGTGCAAGTGTTACACACCATGTGTGACCCCTTCAACGGCAAGCGCACATAAGGAGGCATTAAGCATGCTACGATCATGGCCTGACCCTTGCCCTGCCTAACACCTCCCGCACATGACACAACGATGCCAAGTCACAAGTTGCGGCCTTGAATGATGCTACTCGCCCCTTCAATCCACACTATCTGGCTGTGAAGCTGTATCCTCTAGAGCCAAAATTACTGCGTGAAACATGCAGCAACAGGTGATCAAAGGGGCAGCGTAACAGAAGCCGGAAAATGATGATGTTTATGATCGTTGTTTAATCTCTTAGTAGAGAGGCACAGGGATATGAAGAATGCCTCACACATTGTCAGGACCAGTTTCCGCCACAGTGAATGTGCACGCATGCATTTGCTTCTGCCAATGCTTGCATGCATGCAACTGTGCCGATTTTTTGTGGTGCGTGCACATGTGCAGGTGAATGACATCATCGTCCCTGGTAAATGGAGAGACGAGGACTACTGGGCCAAGTATGTGTGGATCTTGAAGTGGGATCACCACTGGGACCATGCATACGATGACTGGGAGGATCACTGGGACCACAAGCACCACAAGGATGAGGATAGGGATGAAGACAAGGACAAAGATGACGACAGAGATGAGGACGACAACGAAGGTGGCTCAGCGGGGGAGGAAGATAACGGGGAGCAAGATACAGGTGACAACACAGAGGGTGCCCAGGGTGGGGAGGGTGAGCAAGGTGGGGAGGGTGAGCAGGGTGGGGAGGGTGAGCAAGGTGGTGAAGGTGAGCAAGGTGGGGAGGGTGAGCAAGGTGGGTTAGGTGAGCAAGGTGGGGAGGGTGAGCAAGGTGGGGAGGAAGACAGGGTTCTAGAAGATCAGGGAAATCGCCTGGACTGGAAAGTTGGAAATGATGAAATCTACGGGAAGGACAGCTCCTTTGACAGGCTCTCAGCGGCTAAGGACGCAGGCGGTACAAAGGACACTGACTGGGCAGGTGGTGGAACAGACACTACAAAGGGCATTGAAAGTGTGGTCAGAGGCGGAGCTGAGGGTCAGAGGGGCATCAGCGGAGGAAGTGAGAGGTTCAGCGTAGGCAATGGCCCGGGGGGTGATCAAAGAGGTGGTCTTGGGTCTGCAAGCCTGGGCCGCCGATCTGGCGGCAGTGGCAGCCTGGGTGGTGCGTCTGGCCTGGGTGGACTAGGTGGTGAGCGTTAGGTATGCATGAGGCATATACGGCCTAAGGGTTTCAGTACTCAGTAGTAACAGTACTGAGTAGTAACCAAGGTCAATGGTGACCTGATCTGCAACCACGTAGCTGTGTCGATTGAGCTGTGGAGCATAAGAGTGCGTGTTGGAGCTTCATGGAATTGCACTGCGTTGCTTGCATATGATTTGGGGATGTGTTCCTCTGGCCCTGTGTCACCATCATGCGCTGTTCTTAAGTGACTGAGCTGAACAGGTCAGCTGGTCTGTGCTACAACCATGCCTGCATGAGACTGGTCTGCAGCTCTGCGTCCTGCTCATGATGATCATGTGCGTAGCTCAGCGATGGTGCGAGGGAGTTATCTCTTTGATTGTGATGCACTCGCAGGGTTCTGGATTGCTCAGCCTTGTGTCAGTAGAGTGAGATGGAAATAAATCAAGCAGGATTCATGCATTGCACTCTTTTCAGGCTCCTCAGTGCTCTCTTGTAAGCTCTGGGGCTTTTTGATCTATGGAATTGAGGTCAGGGGTAAGATGACTTTCAAGCTCTAAGCTTTCTGTGCTACACTTGTCTGGATGCATGTTAGGTCCGTACGCAGAGAGGACAATTACTGTGCGCTTTTGCGTGTGCAGCGTACACAGGTGTGCCTGCCCTCAGGGGCAGCTATGCCAGAGCAAGATTGGTAGAATTCTGTGATCGATTGAACAAGCAGCAATAAGTGGCATGTCCATCTGTATGTTGCAGGTTTTTTTTGCAGCCATGGCACAATCTGTCATCACAAGGCTGTCACTGCATGCACACCTGATTGAACAAACAGTCATTTCCAACCATCTGCGTACATGTGGTCTGGCATGCTGGCTTTTGCTGCCAGCGCAGTGCAACGTGTCACATGTGCAGATTAGAATCATATCAACCTGTATGTTGGCTTTTCTGCATCAATTACACAGCTTGTTGCATCCCCAAGATTAATTTTAGGTCACCTAGTTGAACATTCAGTGTTACCACCATAGGTGAACTGTTGTAACATGTGCATCATTGCTATGGTATTTTGTTAGGCTTTGCTAATTGATGCACTTAGTTGACCAGAGCAGTCTTTTGATGAACTCAGTCCTGTGCAGCTGTTGGTAGTGTATATCGTGCACAGTTCTGATGTTTACAACCTGTTTGATTTGAGAACCTTTTGTCATGGACTGTGCAATTTAATTGGTTCAGAGATAATCTCCCAAACCCATTCCACTGTGCATTAACTTCAACGCTTGAAAGGTTTCAAGTATTAAGAGTAAGTCAAAAAGTAATAAGGATAACACCAGAGAGGGTCAATTGAGAAAGCGGCTGGGAATGTGACTTTCTTAATACAAATTGTGTTTATACTTCATTAGAAGGTGGGCAGAAAAATCTTGGAGTCAATCGGATGTCTGGGTGCTCTGGGGTGGAAATCGGCTTTGTTTTTGGCATAAATCACCCCAATTTGCGCTCTAATGGGCCCAGCCACGGGTTTAAAATCATTTGAAAGGCTATCAGAACATTTCTTATGTATCATGAAGTAATCATCAGCTGCTTTTAATGGGGTCGTTTTGGGGCCATTTTGGTGAATTTTTTCAAAGGGAAGTGGCTGGAAATTTACATCTGACCAACCACTGGGTCATTCCACTCCATTTCTTTTGCAACGATAGTATTTTGGTATATGAGCCCCAAATCAACAAAAATCATCCATTTTGGTCCAGTGGGTGATCTGGGGTGAAGATCTGGCTGTGAAAAGTAGGGTTCACGCCGCGGCCAATTGGGCATGTGTCCCCCGACTGGCACCTTTCAAGCTCAGCTGCTATGGGCTACCTGTGGGTGCTGAGTTTAAAGGGTGCCATTCGGGGGACACATACCCTGGGAGTCTTTGAGAAGCATACCCATTTTGGGCCTCAGATAGCTCCCTCTCAAAAATTTGCAGCAGCTATCTTATACAGAGGCCCATAAGAATAAATTTCTTCAAGTAATAAGAAGCCTCTTATACTCAGAGCAATTCAAGGATGGTGCATCTTAATCATCTTGAAAGTAAACGAAGAAGATCAGCTTAGCACAAGTGTCGCGTGTGCCAAGCTCCATAGCTGTCACACTCCAAGAGACAAGCAAATATTGTATCGTAAGTAGGCATAAATAGATTGAAGTTACTATATAATAAGTAGGCATAAAATAATACGAATAAATAGAATAATGATCGGTGAGTCATCAGCAAAAGATCAGGCATCAGTCACACCAAGAGTAGCAACTTGAGCAATATTAGAACGACTCAGCCACATCATTTCCGACATCATGGACCCAGTCTCATAAGAGTCTTCAAGCAGCCCTCTTGATGGTTAATAGTCCCTTACACCTACATCTGCCATTCTGACGATTATCATATTTATTCATTAATTTGGACACGTAGATCTGAGTAACATCGTCAGCATCAACATCATAATTATGCTTTGGAAGGCCCTTCCCTTAAGGCTTCCTGGATCCTTTTCATAAGGTCACATAAGAATGGCAGGTTGTTTTCAGGCTGGGGGTGTAAGCAGGAGAGCAAACAAGCTAGGCTGCATAGCGTACGCCAAGTGACAAGTTGTCACGGGCCCCCCTTGGCTACCCCCCGTGAAGACCCCCGTGGAAGACCAGGTACCCCGGGGGGCAGTCCAGTAGAGGGGCAACTGGTCATGCTTGGTAGGGCTGAGTTTTTCTATTTTGAAACATTTGGTCGATCAGACTTTGGATCTGGATGCATTTCAATGAAGTGTGCCCCATGGACAAGCAGTACTGGTTACGAGTAAGCAGTGAAGCTTTGTGCTCGCTTCATACATGATTTCTCAGCCTTTCCAGGCTTTCTATGCTTTCTGCCTGGCTTTCTGGAAATTCTTGTGTCAGTGTCTATGTAAACCTTTCTAATCTAGATCTTTGTTATCTGACTAGATTGCCTGTTTTCTGATAAAGCATCTTGCCCCATATGTGACATTAATGCACCTAAGAATCAAAAAGTTCAGTCTGGCTTACTGCAGCTTTCTGACCGCTTTCTGGCTGGAAAACCTGCCACTTTCTAGGTTCACTTTCTAAGTGGAAAGCGGCCTGGAAATCCTGTAAACCCAGACTGGCATTGCTCTACAACATTCCGACGTGCCTCGCAGATCACCTCAGACATGAATTTGACGTATGGAACTTGTTGCGCTGTAATGTTCCTTTGGAGATTGATCACAGACTTGAAATTGAGGCTTTTGTGGTAAAAGATTCAGGTTCATAAGGATAGTGCAAGATCCTAATGCCGCACAGACATTTGACCATACTTTCTGGCTAAAGGCCCCCCCTTTGAGGAGTAAATTTGCCATGGACCCAAGCACGAACACAAGGCAGAGAAGGAAAGGGCGTTAATGAGGTAAATTTGGTCCCCATGACTGGCCTGATCTAGCCAAAGATGGCCAATTAGCATAGCTCAGCACCCCCTGCGGCAAAATTTTAGGGCCTGGAAGTGTGTTGGCTACTTGTGTGTGCTCTTCTACTTGGTCCAGCGATAAGGCACTGCCGTGCATTCACCAACTTTCATTGTTTATGACACCAGTACTTGTTCTGCAAACCCAGCGCACACAAAGGTATGCCAGAGCCTGAACTTGCTTTACTTTGTTATGTTCTTTTAACTTTGGCCAATGATGGGGTTATTTGACCACGAGGACAACCATTAAGGGACCTCAAGTAAACAAATGCGCAAAATCACAGATTTGGTAACTAAGTATCACCAGAGGAGCCAGTAAGATCAGGTTGAAAGATGACGGGGTCTTGATTGCCTCTTAAGCCCGCACAAGAAACTAAGCATCAAATACAGAGCTGCATAGGGATGAGAATATATGAGCAGTAATCCTCATGCACTTGGACTTTCTTTTTCAGCCTCATGGAAACTTGCACTTTAGGCAATACTGTGCCATGGAACTTAGATGATAAATTTGCTGAAAAGTCCTGATGTCCAGACCTTGAACGAGGCGACATCAGGTTATATATATGTATGTATATATATATATATATTTGAGGTCAGCCGTACTTCAAATAGATACTTGGGTGGTCTAGCTGCCGTTCGGGCCTTCTTGAGGTTGGAGGTGAACTATACAACTGTATTACACAGGCACTTGTAAGACAAACAAAACTACTTCCCTCCCCTGGGAAGATCTACATACTTCTTTGCGCACCTACAATTATGACCAGATCTGTGTGCTTGAAGGTGCATTGCTGTCTTACAGCACCCTACTGTACGCCGTGTTTGCATTCATCATGCACATTTGCACTGTTGCAATGCTGCAAGGTTTCCAGAAATCCAGTGAAGCTGTTCAAAGAATGGAACGCATCCAACACTGTGCAGTCTAGCCAGTCACGGGTATGTTGCATCACTAGTGGTGTGTCAGCCTATCATAGTATGTGTACTAGTGACATAACACCCAGACATGCCTATCATAGTATGTGTACCATTGACGTAATAATTCCTAAAATCCATCCTTCTTGGATTATCAACCCCGTCCCCCTATTGCATCTGCAGCTCATCACGCAGCAGCACATTTGAGATGACGTGCATTGTGAAGCCCTTGAACTCCTTGTCTTTCTCAACTACATTTGCTTTGCTTGTGCCGTCCTCACTCTCCACTTGGATCATGCCATCTTCTTTCCGCGTGGTGAGCAACCTGCAAACACAGTAATAAGCGACCCTGCTTGTGCTTAACAGTGGTTCTTCAATGCATCTACTTACATAGCAAACACAAGTAGCCGGAATGTTGCCTTGCTGGCATCACACATGAGCAAGGAGAAAGGAAAAGCAGGGGGATTCCAGCCAAAACTGCTAAATGGCCTGCGACAAGGCACCTTCAAGACTTGCTCGTTGCTCTCATGCTCAATGCTTTGATGCCCTTATGATATCCCTGCTGATTACAACCTCAGCTTATGATTTCAAGATCCAGATGCAGGGTGACTGAAGCTGTCGCTGGAGCTTGTAAGTAAGTTTGTACAATGCACAGTAGCACTGAGCACTGTTCACCCTCCTCCCTTTTGAATGTGGCAACTTCAAATCTTGCTTCTTTTGCGTGCGGGAAGCTCTCTCAATTTATTGCATGCATCATCATCACAGGGTCTCAGCTTCTCACCTTCCGTTGGCAGTTTCCCAGGAGGCATCAGTCTTGCTGATGTCTTGGGACGACAATTGTTCATCAGGCACCACTGCAGAGCAGGAGCAATTCAAACAAGTATGTTCCAATGTTTCAGCTTCAGCCGTATGTCTGCGTACAGGGTGGATGTCCATAGCAGTGGGCTGCTGAAGCTGCGTAGCTACCCACACTGCAGTCATTCACAGTGGGCTAGCCGTACTCCATGCTGTTCACATGAAGCTGCAATCACTGCTCACAGGTAAACAGGAATGAGCTTCTGTGAGCTGTATTATATGCTCCAAATGCTTTACTACCAGGAATATGCTGTAAGCAATGAGGCAGGCAGGAAATTATCCAGAGCTGTACAGTGTTATTTATCTCTGTCCTCAAACATCTCTTAGGTTTACCTTCAGATCAATGTAGTCAAAGGCTGTATAGTACATGCCGCAAGTGCACAAATGGGTATGCTATTGGAGCAAGCACGTACCCCTTGGCATCAGCTGAGATGGATTCGCACGTGTGGCATGAGTGTAGTGACAATGGCATGAGTGGTAACACGTACCGTGGTACTTGAGCACGTCTGCAAGCTTCCGCACATTCTCATCTTTGAGCAGATCTTCCTTTGATCCAAATCCAGCTTCCTGTGCCAAATCCTCAAATGCTGCATCGACTGCAAAAGTGTAAAAGCTGGCTGTTAGTGCAATGTATGTGGTCTTAGGACACGGCATTGTCGTCCCGATCAGGGCCCCGGTGGTACCCTTGCAAGAAAACCAGGTTTATTGGGGATTTCAGTGAGTGCTGTGCCTTTTGACCCCATGCAAACTTGAAAAAAACGCCATCTTACTTGAATTATTTTTTGCAGCAAGACTTTGTTTGCCAGTTTCTAACACTCTGGTGCATGTATTCTATCTCTCATGTATGGTGGCTCTCACCTTCAAGTGTTTCATTATCATGTCACTGCTGATTACAGCTGAAGCCTTCAGTTATGCAGTCTCTGAAGTGCAACGCACAAAACAGCTATGTCATCCAGAAGGTGTTGGATCCTCACCTGGCGCAAAAATTGTTGCCTCGGAGATGATCTGTGGGGCGCCTGCATTGAACAGGATGGAGGACATGTAGGTTTTAGGTCCCGTAGTTCCATGCTGTAGCTCAAGTCAAGAAGTCAAATAAAAGCTCACAACACGAAAACACAAACACAAACACGCACACGCATGCGCGTGCGCGCGCATACGCGCACGCACGCACACACAC
>QAXF01003088.1:8122-19114 GCA_004335645.1 Dunaliella sp. WIN1
ACACACACACACACACACACACACACACACACACACACACACACATGTACAGCCTCTGATAGGGGACATAGTGCCTGCATGCATGCACAGATGCATTGATCTGCCAAGGGTCCTACAATGCATGGGCAGCTTGAGACACGCTTTGTTGGAAAGAGGTTCGCCCCATGGCCTGACACACATGAAGAAGATTATGTGCTTGGTGTCTATATTTGCCAAAAAAAGCAGGCACACACAGTAGGTACACGGCAACAGCATGAAGCATCTACCCAAAGATATATCGGTGTAAAGTAGGCATGCCAAAGCACAGCAACGGTCCTCAAGCACGCATGCCCTGGATCTGCACACAAATGCACTGCAGTGCACATGCACGGCAACTCAAGGGGTTTGAGTACGTCTAAGCATACAGCAACACACCTCAAGCAGGTGCACACCCTTGAGGTCTCGCTCCTCAGCTGCTCCTGCCATTCTGTATGCAGCGCAGCAAGGAAGTGCCTTGTCATGTGTGAAGCAATGCCATGTGAGCAGTGTTGGACTAAGCCCATGGAGACTTCGCCCTGTGCAACTTAGGCGTACCAAGGCAAGATGGAAATTGCTGTTTGACTCAATGGAGTGTTCTGTGTCAAGAGCGGTAAAGGCAGAAGTGACTAGCAACTTGTGTGCAAGCTTGGCAACAGACACAAAGCCTGCTGAAGCCTTGACACATGCACATTGTACACAGTGACCAGGCAAAGCTATTGCAGCAAGATCACACAGTTTGTGCAGGCCGCCATACCCCAAATCAGTGCCAATGAAGGCCTTTGTTTCCAGCACGATCAAAATGCAAGCCAGTCAAGTGTTCATAACATTAGTGTGCTCTGTATTGTCAGGTTGCATAGAAGTCCTGTACTGCATTGACATACATCTTGATTTTGGTGCTAGCAATTCAGGTCTCATGGGGTAGGGGTTGCACGGGATATGTTAGGAACCATGGTTACTATTGACACCCATGTCACAACATTGAACCAAATCAGCATAAGTCTGGATGCCAGTGGAATCTGCGTATTCAAAAAAAAATGCTTTCTGCTCATCAGGTCAAGTTAAAATATTTTATTAGGCACAGTTCAGCATGCCATTCAGCACAGACATTAAAGGGGTGTTCTTGGTAGTTACCAGACGCACCTGTCAGAGACATCCACGCCAATGTCCTGGTAAGTATGGTATGGCAAAGCACATAGATCATCCAAACGCTGCCTGCCGTTGCTGTAAACCTGCAGTTATATGGCACCAAAGCAACATAAAATGATCATACAAGATAAAACCCCTCTGGTTCACATTGTTTGCTGGTTCATTGCTTTTGTACACCACTTGCCTCCTGACCAGAAATGGAAAGAATTAGTCAGGAATCAGTTGCAAACTAGACTTGCAAGAGGAGGCATTGAAGGTCTGTAGCTTCCTCGTACAAATCCTAATGTATGGCATTATCAGTTGACAGATGAAACTTGAGCCATGTGAAACGGAGCTAAGGGGGGAATTGATCCCCTACACGAGAAGGCAGAGCCCCTAATAGCCATACCGTCTCACAACAATCCACACAGGCTGGATACAAAAGGGGTTATTAGAACCTGGTAAAGTTGATGCCTGGTGCCTCCTGCTTTTGGTCACCAGCTGGGCTAATTTGCAGGCTTGTTACACTTTCCCTAACAACTAATGGGCCTGTCAACGTGCTCAGCAGCCTGCGCTTCCTCTGCGCAGGCTGGCAATAAGCAGGCTCTCCATCACAACAAATGGCGTAGCTCACCACATCCAGGCGCTCCTCATTCCAGTCGTAGATCAATGCAGCCCCATAAAGCCCTGATGGTGTGCCTGATTTGTGTGGTGTCTCACTAGGGTATGGACGGAAGACAATGCCAGACTTGCGCACTTGCGAACAGTCATGGGCCTTCTCCTCTGCAGCAAGACCTGCATGATATCATATGGTTTAACACAATAATATTACACTAACAGCAGTTGAGAAAATCTTTGCATTGGTGCCTGCCTCTGGTGGCACTGGAAATGTGCATCTCGTGGGAATATGAAAGCCCGAGTTAAGCATGTGAGGGTTTGTGCCTGTTTACAACTTATATCTAGAAGGCTTTTGTTACTCAGTGCAGCTATATATGCCAGTAGTACAGCGCTGGTTGGCGCTGTATGTAAATCGTCCAGCCCTTGTTGGTAGGTGCGCATAAGCCAGGCACAAGGCAGCGGCATTAGGCAGGCATGAGGTCTCTTATGAATGATAAGAGATCTCTTGAACTATGTTACAATAAGCTATGCTATGATGTGACACCTAATGATGCAGCCCTGTGAGTGCACTTTACTCGTGTACATCTGTAGTGTAAGGCTTGCAATTGGTACTAAGGAGCATGAAGGTCAGTCATCACCTGCTCTAAGGAAGTGCACGTGCGTGCACTCTTGGTTTGAGTACTTGACAAAGCCTGTGGCGCATTTGAGCCTCTGACTGCTTGGAGCTTACCACATTACTCACTGTTGCTCTAAATTCCAGGCAGGGCAAGAGTAACAACAAAGTGCGTACCAGGATTGGCTGGCGTCCCATCAGCATGCTTCTCTGCGGGCAGTGGTGGGTCAAAGGTGACCTCCAACTCTACGTGTCCAGCTTCACCCAGCTCCTTAGGCAGGGGGAATGGCTTGCCTGAAGGGCAGCACAAAAGCAACAAGTGCAAGCTGACCATCCGCAAGTGTGATGCAGCCATTGCGGGCGCCAGGAATGAGATATGTTAATGTATGCCTCCTTGGGTGTAGCCATGTCTGATACCTAGATGTATCTGTGACGTTTGCAGGGCATGTTTTCTGTTTTGGTGATGTAACAAGCTTTCTATGTAGTAAGTTCAGCTGCTAGCTGCTAGCAGTACACCGGTAGCAGCTGAAGTACAGAGACCACTAGCAGAACATGCCTTCTTTGTGGGTCTGATGTGTGCAGCTGTGCTGCATCACACTTCACAATTGCAGGTTCTTCACACACTTAGGCAGTAAACAGTGATGATCAGCAATATCAGCAGTCCCCCGCGCATTGTCTGTCATGTAATGCACGTAGCAGGCTTTTTCTAAAGTGCATGTAAGCAGTGAATTTGCCATGGAGGAAAAGCTTCATGACGTTCCAGAACCAATATGCAGCAACCCACAAAACTCTTGTATGAAGTAAGAGCAGCTTATTACCAGGCATCACATCAAGCCGCCCCTCCCACCAAGATGCATCTGACTTTCGCAGTTCAGAGATGCTAGGCAAAGGCTCCTGCAGACGATAAGCAGGCAAGCATGTGTGTGGAATATAAGGTGGATAATTTGGGGGATAACTTAGCTCAAGACATCAGATAACTACAATGGCATGCTGTGCAGACCTGAAGTATGGTCCTTCTTGAACATTGAGCATGAGAGCTCAAACACGATTCACAGAATTTTGTTTAGTCAAGAGGAGGCTTTGGGCATAATTTGGAGGGTTCAAAGAAGCAGGTAGGGCCATGGAGATAAAAAAATAGAAATAAGCACCCTGCGCAGAGCAAATTAAGAGTCAATGAGCAGGGTTTAATTACTGTGGCAGATTGAATTTGTGTGCAGCCACAATCAGAGCATGCTTGCTTGCAAGTCTCCAAGCATCTTTCACACAGATCAGCACATGTCGGTGGCAGCACCGCTCACTTGCGTTGTGTAAGCTAAGAAAAGTTGTACTTTATTTAAGTTACCTGCCAAATTCTTCCAGGGCTGCGTGGATGGCGCCATAGTAAGCGAGGCACCGACATGCAAGATCCATATTCGTGTTCCCCACTGATGTGCTCAGGGCGGCCTGGATAAACCATGCAAGCGCCACAAGTGGTAATAGGTACAGTAAGGTGCGCTAAGCTTGTCCTACTCCTTAATTTGCTCAGGCTGTGCGCTCACGCAGCCTATGTCAATGGCAGCGTCATGTAGCAAGCAAAACTCGAGGGTACATAGCTGTACCTGCATACTAGCGCTTAGCTGAAGCAGAAGACGCCTGCAACCAAAGACCAAAAAGACCAAGAAGAAAGGCAAGATAGACTCAAAGGTCAGCTACAGCATTTCAGGCAATCATTCAGTGTAATACTCCTGGACCTATTGCATCTCACGATGCAATGGAATAGAATCAGTTAATAAAGCAGCAACAAATATTGCAAATTCAAAGAGTCCTGAGGCAAAAGGAGTGCTGCTATGGCTACTCTGCTCTTGAATGAGAGTGCAACAGGCACAGCATTATTAGGGACGTCAAACTGATCACACAAGAAGTGTTAGACTGCAGCTCCTGCCCGGAACTCTGTAACCTCTTTGTCCTTCAAGTACCTTTCTGCCCAACGCTTAACTAGTCATAAATTCAGCTTACTGCCTGTAACCTGCAGTACCTCTCATTTTGACATGGGCAAAAGGTAGGGACAATTGATCTGATACCACCATAGAGCTCACATTGCATGCTACAACTCTTTGAAGGCTTCTGTGAGAGTTCTAACAAACCAAGCTATATCTTAATGTTAGGCAACACCAGCCGGAAAAACGCCGACAGCTCTCAACAAACCAAGCTATATTTTATGTTAGCTAACACCAGCCAGAACCAGTGCCCAACAGCTCTCAACAAACCAAGCTACATCTTAATGTTAGGCAACACCAGCCGGAACCAGTGCCCAACAGAGGGCTGATCACCACCACGCACCTGTCTCTTGGCACCATCCCCACATGACAAGGCGCCCTGCAGCAACAGTATGTGTGCCCAATAGGGGCTTCTGGATGCAAGGAGCCGACAACTCTTGGAACTACGCATATAGCTGTTAGCGCGTGGAGGCAGCATGTGGTGATTTGTTGAAGCGGCTGATCATAAGCTCCTGGCTGGTTGCAGCACTGCGGGCGCTCACATCCTGCACCACAACAGCAGGTGTGCACAGTAGCGACCTCTAGGTGCAAGGAGCAGCCTGCAGAGGGCGCTGGCAGGCACTTTTTTCTTACGCAGGCATGAAGTGTTCATTGAACTTGCAAATTGCAGCAGCAGAACACCTCATAAGCTCATGAGTGCTGAAGCACGGCAAATGTTAAAAGAGTGCGCATGCTCAAAAGAAGAAAATTAAGGCTTAGCCTCGTGCACGCTCACCCATGTGCAGCCAGCCTAAGGGCATAGCCTTGCTGCTATTATTGAGAAGGCACACTCTCGAGGCGGCCAGTGGAAAGCAAAGACGCACCTTGAGGGTCATTGGTCAGGAGGTTTGGGGCATAAAACGTGTGGCCACCAAGATCGATGGCGTGAGGGCCTGCAGGCCCAGGAGGAGCCAAAGCAGCTTTATCAGCAAAGACACCCTTGTATCTGTCAATAAGTCAAAATTGGCAGCGCAGCATGTGTATGTTGCTTTAACATTTGCATAAGGCATTACAACAACAAATTTCATGGATGATCAGGCATTACAACGACAAATTTTATGAATGATCAAGCGTATGCTGCCGTTTATTTCAGAGGCAAGTCCTTTTATGAGCATCAAGGCCTCCAAGAGCTCATGCAAGCTTGCTTGTGCTGGCTACAATGAGCTCAAGCGCTGCAACTGGTGCCTATTATGCAGAGGTCGTCTTCATAGATTCTTCTTCATAGATTCACAAAAGGTTGACGCATGTTGATTGACCTCGCAGGCCTGGTGGGAATAAAAGGATAAAGTATCTGCTTAGCTCATGCAACTAATTTGCCAGTAATACTGGCAGTAGTAGTCTTATTCACAATTATTCTTATTATATTCTGTATTTTAGATGGTTGTAAATGTCACTGCGCAAGAAAGGAACGAGTCATTCTTTGTGGTGGCCACAATATGGTCTCTTTAGACAAGTGCTACAAGTGAGTGACCTGTAAGGAGTCATTCTTTGTGGTGGCCACAACATGGTCTCACTAGACAAGTGCTACAAGTGACCTATAAGGGACCACAATGTCAGGGAAAGACAGAGGCTCGTGTTGCGTCTAGGTAGGCAAGAACTGCAGGGCTCATGCTGCGGATGCATGAAACAGGAGCATGTTGGGCATGATCAAAACTCTAATAAGATGGCATTTCACCACTGCAAGAACTTGAAACAGGAGTCCTTGCAACAAAAGCACTTGCCTCGGGCTCTGTCAATGTCAAATTTGAGCGTTGTGTGGTCATAATTTCCCATCCAATACACTGCAAAAGAAGAGAGAAAATCGTAGCACACTTTTAAGAGGGATGTAGAGGTCAACAGGTTGCTGCCACTTATAAAAAGAGCAGCAGCAAGCATCAAGCGCAAATAAGACGCTAAGTGCTCAAGCAGAGAAGTGTTCTTGGGATGGCAGATGCGGTCAAGCATGCAAGTTCTCTGGGCATGGTAGCACGAATCTCTAACCAACCAAGTGGAAGATGCACAGCTGAAAGCAATGACAACAACTAAGACACAAGAACGTGCAGAGGTAATTTATAATCTGGTAGCTGCAAACACCACTATACCACACATGGTGCACTGCTAAGCTTTAAGGTAGCACAGTCACAACCTTCTAAGAGTAACACTTGCTTATGCCCCATGTCAATATGATAGAAAAGATCATTTTCCATCATGCTTAAAGGATAATTGGTCAGAGTAGGAGGGCCTGATTAGTCGTATTTCAATCAACCTTGCATCATACACTTAAAACCTGTGCTATAACCAGTCACGTGAGAAGTAAAGGAAGCAGGAACAGACCAAACTTGCAGCTTGGTATGTTGGGAGGGAATGGCTGCCCAGATGTACAATGAAATACACATGCTGGATCTATTTGCACTGTAAATTAGCTTGCACACTTGCGAGCCTTTGTACATGCTTACCACTTTGCCATAGCCAAGTGACTCAATTGAAGTGAGCAGCATAGATGATTGGAGAGTGTGGTACAATTTCAATCAAAGTCTGGCTACCAGGATGAAATGAGTAACATTTGGGTGCATGGTCAGCGCAGCCAGGGCTAGCTAGCCAGCTAGCAGGCACCAAATAGGGCCCAAAACCTCACATGTGTTAAGCCTACTAACCCAATTATAGATGATCCAGGCAGGGACTCCAGAGTGGACGCATGATTAGATGGACCAGACTTTTGCTTGATCCACAACCCTGTGCTAGCTTCTCACATGCGGCTGGTTTAAGTTCCCGTAAGTGCTTGATACATCAGACCGTTCAGGATAGAGGTCTTGTCTCACCTGGTGCGTGGTCAGCGTTGTCAGGGCACACAAACAATCCCCAGTCAAACCCCTGCTCCAGGCCTCTGTTTGAAGCTGCATACTTCTCAGCCTCGCACCCGGGATTGCAGACAGCGGAGCCCTGAAGAGAGGTACGCAGAGGAATTGAAACTCCTCATCAAATCAGGCACCAGAGCAGCTCACTTGGAGCTCAACGTTGCATAGGAACTAGAAGTAACATAGCATAAGTCTAGATGGCTTCATGGATCTGAAAGAGCCTGGCATCAGGCCTCTGGGCAGAATATGCCAGAATATGACACGAGCTTCAAATCAGTGTGTGCACATCTTCATAATAAAAAGATGACAAACTAAGAGGGTATGATGAGATGGCTTCAGGAAGTTGCATAGTTGAGCTACAAGTGCCCGGATATATTGTCTTAGCGAGAGCTTGCACGTTGTCAAGCAATGATACATGCATAAGGATTTTTTGTGATCATTTTTAATGATCAACTGAAAAGCGCAAGAGCTCCACAATAGATCAAGGAGGATATTGATGCCCAGAGCATTGTAAGCTGGACAAGAACGACATAACATGATACACACACCTGCATGCTGAAGCGTCAGTACATGCTGCCTTACGGTAGGTCCCCTTGCACAATGCGTGAGTGACTGAGCACAATACGAGTGATGCGCTGCCTAGGCAATTGCAATGTACAGTACATCCCGTCAATATGACTGTTTTTAAATGGCGGGCAGACATTAATGGGAAAAACTTGCTTTTTACATGCATGCAATAACCCAATCAAATTTTGGATCACGGTGTAAACCTTTGAGCAAAGGTATCAAGGCCATGCTTCACAATGCAGAAGGACATAGCTGCAGCTTACTGTAGTAAGTGGCATCCGCTTATTACTTGTGCATGCTAGGTACCTGTGTGCTCACCTCCCTGTATGCGGGCAGTGGCCCCGACAAATTCACATGTAGAAACACAATTACCTGGGCAGGCATTTGGGGTATCTTAGCCAACAGAGGGCACTCCCACTGCAAATATGACATGCAGTTAGAAAGCAGTAAGTGCAACAATGTTAAAAGAAGCCAGCTGGATAGCCTTTACCTGGCTTGATCTTGGACAGTGACTAAAACATCTCTGTTGGAGTAGCATAAATAAACATATCAAATAAGGTGCACAGGCTCTTATTGAATTTCACTCTATCATGGCCTTTGTGATTTGTTGGAGAAGTTTTGAATGATGTTCAGGACGTGTATCGAAGCTTTGTAAATGATGCATCACTTTCCCTAGCACCTTCCTGTAAGTGTGGCTAAGCCCAAACAATAAGCTTCGTCCATGCATAGAAGCAAATCTCAGCAAAAGCCTAAGCTACAATTTTTACCCCAGATTGTATGACAGCTTAAAATGTAACATGCAAGGCAGCGCTAGTGTACCAAAATCAAGTAAGCATTGAAACTTAGTGGTGGACATGTGCTTACACATGCTTAACTGTCTATTACGCAATGATCAACTCTTCACGGTGCCTGGTACACTTGGCGTATCAGAGCATGGCACAAGAGAGCTTCACGTGCGAGAAGAAACACAGCCATCCAAACCCACAAGTGAGCCAGTGGTGCCGTCACCGTCACACAGCTCATTCTGGTACTGCCAGTCTGCGTGCAGAAGCAGACAAAGGGGCCATGACTTATCTGGCATGATAGTGAGTAAGAGGATACAACAGCCCATGGTGCAACTTCTGATACACATGGCAAACCTGGAGCTTCACCCCCCCCCCCTCTCCCCGTGAACTCTCCCATTCAAGTAAAGTAGAAGCAGCAATGCCTGCTCTGCACAGCAGAATTCCATTTCAGGAGCTTCTAAACGATACTGTTGAGGAGGTGAGGATGATTCATATACAGAAGCACGTGGGGTCATTTAATCAGTGAAGCTGACCTTGGTGGTGAGTGCACCCTGGCCAATAAGTGGGACATAAATAGCTTAAATTGTATGAAGGTACATGCACGCACTAGGGAAGGCACTGCAAGGAAGCAATACACACACGCAACTGCAAGGAAGCAGTACACAAACGCACTAGGGAAGGTACTGCAAGGAAGCTTTACGCACCCCTGGCAAAGGCTGAAAGCAATACACGACATTGCTGTACAACCACCTTTAATGGGACTGTCAGACGTGTACACCAGAGCAGTGCCACGGGGGTTTATGGCATGGCCGGCACCAATAATCATGATGTACTTGTCATGCAAGCCATCACCAGGGCGTCCTACCTGCGAGCAAAGGTTGAAGTAAGTATTTGAGCTGGTGTGGGCATATTTGCACACACTTACATTATTGTGCACAGCTGGCATGAGAGTTGTGCATGCATGCCAATAGGAAGTGTGAGTAGTTCCTGGAGATCTTTGAGAAAAAGAAGAGTGCTCATCTCAATGCATAAATTGAGGGCAATATGATGGGCGCAAGCAAAATCAACAATGAAAGAATAGACAACAAGAGGATAGCTCAGGTTTTCCAATCTTTGTACAAAGTAACTGAGAGTTTGAAAGTGATAGTAACATGCATACCAGGATCAATAATTGTACCTGTACCCAGCTGTATCAAAGAATAGTGTACTTCTACAATGTTTAACGTGATTGATGAAAGTGAACCATTAGCTTTGAAATATTTCTCTAAGACAACTGGTATGATGGAAAGGGATAAGTATCTTCTTCCAGCTGTTGGATGAAAGGTCCTTTACCTACTTCTGCCTCAAACATTTTAAATGCATACAGATGGTTGTATACAAGCAGGCCTACCTATATGACCTACTTAATAATTGCACTGATCAGCATAAATTTAGTTAGCTCAGCAAGCCCATGATTGCTCTTTGCTGCTCTATAGCACGTAGGTTGCAACAAGCCCTTCCCAGTGATGTTACGCTCCTTAATCCCTAGGGTTACATGGCACATAAGTCCAAAGACTCAGCACTCACCAGGAACGGATCACGCCAGCCTGTAAGTTCTTTGAAAGGAGGGGCATCCAGCATGGGCTTATTACCCTGAGGTACAACAGCAAGACAGGCATGTCTGAGGGAAAATACAATTCTGCTACAGCACTAATCTACTGTGGCCTTGCAATGCTGTTGTTAGTGAGTGCTATGATAGCCCCAGGGTAGTTGTTGACTCAGCTCATTAGGCAAACAAGTAAGCACAACAGGAACAAGGGGCGGGGAGATCTGTGCATAAAGCCTCTCACATGAGCAACCGTTGCAGAAGCTCATGTGCGCAATCTGAGTGAGGCATTGCAGCTGCTATATAAGAGAGAATAGTTATACACCCTCAAAGGTCTAAGATACACTCCATGATTGACCTGGGCGACCTCACATGCTTGCACCGCACAAAGACACATGCAAGCATTCATGCGCTATTGCAAGCGCACATATCTGAGCAAGCAAGTATTACTAACATTCACCTTGCGCCACTTGCGAAGTAGCGGGTCCCCTGGCTCACTGATGGCATAGGTCTGCGTTTCAATAACCTCCAAGCCCATATCCCTGGAATTAGAGGCATTGCGTTTCTAGAGCGTTTGATCGTGCGTATATCCTTTTTGTTTGCTTACGCTGCAACCAACATCAGAACAATGTACCTGTATGCGTATGCAGCCTTCAGCACAAAGAAGCTCAAGCGCCTTGGATCTTTCTAGTCATGTACTTGTGTGGCTGACGTCTATCAGGATATTAGCATTTCACACACACGTACGCACATATGTATGTAAGTATGTGTGCGTGCATGCGTGCGTGCGTGCGTGCGTGCGTGCGTGCGTGCGTGTGTGTGTGTGTGTGTG
>QAXF01003098.1:17476-28681 GCA_004335645.1 Dunaliella sp. WIN1
TGTGTGTGTGTGCGTGCGCGCGTGTGCAAGCGCGCACGCGTGTGAGTGAGTGCGCGTGCATGTGCTCACTACACCATTTATACCAAGCAGATGATAAAAAGTAAACTGAGATCTAAAAATGACGCATCTGAGTGCTTAAGAGTTCGTTTGGAACTAAATCATCGAAGAGTTGACCTTTGTCGGTGGCAACAAACACCGTGGCTGTGGAAAAGTCATTTATGAACTTTACTTAATGCTAGTACTAATACTTCATTTACAGTTGTAGAAATCTTGTGTGTCTGTGGAATTAAGGGCTGGTTTGACCGCTAAGCCTGCATTGAGAGAAAGTACCAATCGCTATGGACGACCCTATAACAAAGAAAGATTCTCACGCAGTGCCAAAGAGCAGTGTCAGCCAGGGAAGCCACAAAGCAGGTCCTCCCCAAGGGCAACCCGGGTGAGCTGCCCACTAATGCCTTACCCTGCATCAGATGCATTGTGCACCTTGAATGTAGTACATGACATTCAATTGTTCTGGAGCAAATGCTGGCACTTACTCTGAAGCAAATGCTGGTCAAATCTTGACTAAGGTCCTTTGCGTACATGGAACATGGAGTAGCTTAGTGTACAACACCTGGCACACTCTGAAACGCAAGTGAATGTTGTGTGAATGACCACTTCTTGCATATGCAGTCAATGCGCAAGACATGCTTCAGCCAGCCCAGTTGTGATACCTGTGTTCCGCTGAACATGACCCCCACATCAGGCAGCATTCCACATCTCTTTTGGTGCACAGGTGCCCAAGGCCATCAAGCAGCAAGCCGCAGGAAAAGGTGCACAGCCACAGCAGGATACCGAAGCCTACGGCTGAGAGCGCACAGCGCAGCACGGAGGTGAAGGAGCAGAGCAGCAGCAAGGCATCTGGGAACCCCAGGAAACAGGGAGGCCAGCCAGAGCCTACTGCAGTAAACACAGGCATACATCAAGCATCGGAAAATCCAGGCCAAGACAGCAAGGATGCGAGGCCGAAAAAGCAGCAGCAGGGCCAGGGCCATCCAATGGCGGCCAGCTGCTGTGGTACAAGCAGCAGCAGTGAGACGACCCAGCTGCAGGAAGTGTCGCCACTGCAAGGTGTGGAGGCAGCATGCCCTGACTATGTCAGGACCTCCTTGCCCACTCAGCCGCCGCTGCCGCCATTATGTTCGCCCAGCACAGTTACGGAACAACAGCATCCGGCGGCCTCATCTCACCCTCAGCAACAGCCTATGTCACCCGCCAAACGCACAGCAGCAGGGGAGTGGGGCAGCAGCAGCAGCGAGGGGACGTCAGAGAAAAGGAGCCGCCCTCGAGGCCCTAGTAAAGAGGACACGCAGGTGGGAGTGCTGCCCAATGCTATTGGCATTATGAGTAAGGAGTTTGTTTTGTTCGCTTGTCATGGATGATTAATGGCCTACTTCTGCGCATGAGGCTGCCCTGATGCAGGCCGCCACGATTGTGTTGAAGTATTGTCTCGAGGTAGGGTACTGTATCGCCAATTATTTCCTGCAATGCAGCAGCTGGAAGCTTTCAAACAACAGAGTCCGTACATCCGTGTGATCAGTGCTTACTTTTCTAGATACTGCACCTTCCATGTATGCACCGCTTAGGCGACCAGTTTAAAATTTTCACGCCATAGTATGTACATGGCACAGCGCCAAAAAGGCCTTGCTTAGCCCACACAGGTCAACTTATACTTTCCTGTGATTTGGGTTGCAACATAATGTTATTGCTGTAGTTTACTAGCACCATGACTGGTGTCAGCTGCCCTAGCAGGAAGGCGCAGCTGTGCATTATTAACCTTAAGCTTAATTGTCGTTGTTATAGTCCTCATGGCCTGAGATCATTTTCCTCAGGACCCCACCCTTACTTCTGCCTTCCTCCTCGCTCTTACTGCCAACCTCATCACTGCTGACACCTCCGTCCTCACCCCCACTGGTACCCTCATTGCTGCTCACTGTCTTGCCCACTGATAGTTGATATTGATGGTAGTACGGTACATGTTCCCTTCGTTCAACCCGACAGCTGAGGGTCTGCTTGCGGCATCCTGAACTCTACAGTTCTTCATGATTTGCATTGCCTGCAAACATCTACCTACAGGTGGGCGCTCCAAGTCAAATGCACCCAATGGAACAGAGCAGTGCTCATACACCACATGCAATGCCTGGCAGCCTAGAGCGTGCAGAGCCTCTGGAAAAATCTGCCGGTGATGGCTGCTCGCCACTAGCTGCACACATGCCAGAGGCCTGCTCACCCAGCAGCACGTGCAGAGCACAGGCGCAAGCAGAGGAGCAAGCACACTTACAGAGGTGCGTACGAGGCCCCTCATGAGCTCCAAGCAAGCTTGTTTGCTCACTTTCTCCTCTGCAATAATCTGGGTCAGAGCCTGGCGGCTGGGCTTGCTCCTAAGTCAGCCATCTAGGTCGCTCGCAATCTGAAGCAGGTACTGGCTTCCTTTTTGGCACATTGCAGCGCCCTCATCCGTATGGAATACGCTTACATAGGGAAGGTTCATGCTTCATGTGCGCAGGCGTGTCCCTCGTCTGAACCTCGAACACCTGCCAGCTTGGGCCACACACCTCAGTGCCGGAAGGCCCCCAGGTACGAGCCTGTGTGCACTTACAAGCTTGCTGCATACCATACTTAGCACCGCAATGCATGAAAGGTTGTGAAGTGTCATACATTCCAGCTTGCCCATTGTCTTATTAGCCCTTCTTCTGGTCTTCCCGCTCAGGTGTGAGGCCTGCCTATCGGGGCCCTCCAGCACGCCGATCACCCTCGCCAATACCCTTGGACATGAACCGTAAGGTGTGTTTGCCTACCTTTCATTGCTCCATGTCGTCTCGTCATTGCTCTGACGTGTATGATATTGCATGGTGTGGCTCGGGAAGTATGCGATGGATTTGCTGTGCCTCTTGAGTTTGTACAGGCATGGTACCTGAGCGACGCCTTGACTGAAATCCAACACATGGTGTTCCACCTGGTGTCTCACCATGCTAGTACAGCATGCAGATGTGCATGTAAGAATTGACATGTAGCAAACAGGTTGCCATGGTGTTTATGTTGCAGGAAGGCGAGAGTGAGGATGAGGAGCTGGCTAGCTGGATGCTCGAGCCCCAATGGCTGCCTGACAGTGAAGGCAAAGGCCATGTATACAAGCCTGTGACACGCGAGGTCAGCATTCCTACCTCACTGTGCCGGCTTTTAAAATGCTCCCTGACAGACTCGTGAGCAGTCGAAACGTGTTGCAAGCTCCAATCAAGACCTGATAGGTCCTTGGCCTGCCCTAGATCAAGTTTTTCTTTGTCAGGCCCTGAGCATAGAGATTGTAGTGTACTTGATGTTGTTGAATGCCTTCACTTGACTTCCACACATCATTGCAGGCCATGCTGGCCTTATGCAAGCTCATATGCTGCAACATGTTTGAGCAAACAAAACAACGTGAACCTACCATGTCCACCCTCTACAGCCTCCCTTGCTTGTGCTCTTTTGCAGGAGTTAAGGGAATACACGAACCTCATCACAGAACTGCAGCCGCACCAAGCGCATCAGGTCACACAGGTGGGACGAGCATGTTGTGTGCACAGGTATGGGAGCCAGTTTAGTATCAGTGGGCTTCATCGTATTGGCACCCACACTTCACGTATCTACGGAGTGAGCTACCGCTCAGAAAGCGAACCTGCCCAGTGTTCAGGTTTCAAGAAGCACAGTAACACAGGAACGGCAACAAGCAGCACGAAAAGCCAGGATGAGTGTTGCAAGCTGCTCTGTTTTCTCTGATAGGCTGTGCTTGCTGTTGTCCATGCAATGATACACACCTTTGCCTATTCACCTGGACCCCTTCTTATTAGATCATGGCCCTCTATCTTCTCGGTCCGGTGCTAGTTGCTGCGATATCTGTGCCGGCCAATTCACCTGCAGCCGCTCGGTTTACGCTTACAAACACTTTACTGCATCAGCCGATGCATTCCTGACATTGACATTTGTGTATCAGCATGTTTGCTGTGGACGGTCTATTTCAATTAGCTGGTAAAATCGCTGGCTCGACCTGGTGCAAATAAAACGCATAGGACGCTGTAATGGCTTACAAGAGAGTTGTTGCTGAGTGAGCTTACAGAACGCTTACGAGGCCATGGAATGGGCTAGCTGAGAGCAGCTGGGTGACTCGATGCAGTAAGCTGAGCAGCCCTACGCTCAATGATAGTGCCAGCAGGGACCGCTTGGAACAGGGTCGGAACAAGTTGGCCAGTAGACATCACGTAGAACAGGGTCGGAACAACCTGGCCAACAAGGCCATTAGGGTCGGAAGAACTTGGCCAACAGGGCCAGCAGAGGTGGACAGCTTGAACAGGGTTGGAACAGCTTGGAACAGGGTCGGGCTGGAAAGGTGGGGAGGAAGGAGAGGGGTGGGGGTACTTGGCATCTGCAAGTGCTGCTGCGTCTCGGGATGGGGTGTATGGGGCGACTGGCCCATGTTGAGGAGGCCTAAGAGCCTCTTTAGTTTCTCCATGGGCAGCCAGCACGCTGACTGAATGAATTGAACTGCCTCCAGTATGCTGTGGGCACAAGGTGACACTTGCAATCCTGTACCTTTCAGCGTTAACCTGCTGACTTTGCGCCAAGCAGCTGTGCAAGTTGCTGCATTGAGCCAGGCAGCACTGTAAGTACGTGTTGGCCAAGGGCACCACCCACTGTCTTTCTTGATCCTCCAACCTCACCATCGGTGCTCTGGTGTAGCTCATGCAGCTGCGTGGCTCACTAGATTAAGCTACACAGGTCTTGTGACCCTTGCAGCAGCTCTGTGAGTGTTGTGTGCCATCCAGCCAGGGACTCTTGCCTGACATATGCGCTTGTATGCGGCTGTAGGAGCCATTGCACCAAGCCAGACAATCCTATGAGCTTAGTAGTAGCATCTCTGGATGTTGTTGTGCCATTGTTAAAGGTTGCCTGACGCACTACGCTTGTACACAGCTGTGGGAGTCGCTGCACCAAGCCAGACAGTCTTGTGAGCACATGACGACCAGAGGTGTGCGTGCAGCCAAGAGTGTGATGGAGGCATACACAGGCCACATGCGTCACCTGGCGGAGCAGTCCGAGTGTTACGAAAAGCAGGTAGGCGTGCAAGAGCATTGGAGTTGCAAGGTTCTGCAGGAGCTGGACCTGGCCTTACCAAACCTAGGTTTAGGTTACATACTTGTGCCTGCCTACAAGGGCAGCTTAGCTGAAGCGGAAAGGCCTGCAACCACAGACCAGGAAAGTAAGAAAGGAAAAACACCTTATCAGCCTTTTAAACCTGGAGACATCTGCATGATATGGAGTTGCTCAGCAAGCAGTCAGCGCTTTGTTTCCTACAACATCATGTACCTAGCTCAGTGCTGGAAAGGGTGTTCAGGGGTGTTGATGCCGTACTGACATAACCCGGATGATGGTTGATCTCTGATACATGCACAGTGTGTGCTACACACTGAGCTCAACGTTGCAAGCTTACCAGAAGGGAGGCATGTGTTCTTCCATCTTGTGAAGCCACAGCAGCAAGTAACGAGCACAGTAGGCAGCATATGTAGCAGCCTGGTGGAGCATGTTGAGAGCACTTTGCGCAGCAGGTGGGGAGGTGACCAGCTTTTGATACTTGGCAAACACTGGTGTTGTTTGGTTGCGCCTTGATGTTGCAAAGCTAGGCAGGCGACCGGTCAGCGTAGCAGATGGCTTGGAGGAGCAAGCCTAGTGCACTGGAGTGCAGGTGCAGTGGCATGCAGGATGGAATTTATGGTCTGAGTACGAGCTATGAAGTGGTCTTGTTTGGGTGCAGCTCAACCCCGCCAAGGAGCCTTTTAAATTACAAGGCTCTCATTCTCTTGCTGGGCGCTGTGTATTATACACGCTAATGCAGATATTATGAAGAGTTGTACCTCTGTGGCATGGCTCCAGATCCGACCCTGACTTCCATGGCTTGCAGGTGAAGGAGCTGATGCTGCTGACCCAGCACCAAGCAAACGTGATTGAAGAGCTGCAGCTGAAGCTCGTGGCTGCCAGCCGAGATAGTGCAGCAGCACATGGCAGTGCATACAGGGGCAGCAACTTGACCTCAGCTGGAAACTTGTTCAGCAGGCCAGCATCCACTTCATGCAGCAGGGACAGCATGGGGAGCTTAGGCAACAGCCAGCAGCAGCAGCAGCAGCAGCAGCAGCAGCAGCAACGGAGTGCATCGCAACCTGCACCTGTGGAGCACGGTACTCAGTCTCATACTCAGGACAGGGCAGAGGATGGGCAGGCAGGTGCTGGTGGCCATGTTAAAGCCATGCAGCAGGAGCTGGAAGTGGCGAGGCTGGAGAACAAGAAGCTTGCCAGTGTGAACGCTGAGCTGGTCCAGAACCTGGACAGCATGAACCTGCTTTTCTCCGGGGTGAGTGGCTGCAAGGAGGACAATATATCTCTGCTGGTGTGACTGAATGCAATACAGCTCTAAAAGGCCAGTTTGTTGAGGGCATGAAGCTTAAGCCTTGCTACGAGATCTTTGAGTGCTTTATGCTCAGCTTGCTCACAATAAGAAGCGTAGTGTGGAAGGCATCTATGAGCTTGGCTATAGGAGCTTCCCCAACCATTACTTGCAGATTTGACTTGTTATAGCCGTAGGCACAAAGTTTCCGTGCGTGCAGCACAGGTGTTGTTTAGCAACCTATGGCTGCCTGCATGTGCCCTTCAGCGCAAGCACAGCATCCAAGCACGATTGCTCATGAACACAGACAGGGTAAAGAGAAGTGGCATTGATCATGCAAGTCAATATACTAACCTTTACTTCATTTCTCTCAACCCATCATCACCATTAGCACATAGCCTGCATGCACCCCTCCCCCCCCTGAAGGTGCTACCCACATCTTCCCACGCATCGCTTTGTGCCCCTTCATTGTCTCCTGCTTCAGGCCCAGAACGAGGTCGCTACGCTCAGGAGCCAGCTCAGGCGCAGCTCCGAGCACAGCTTGTTGCTTGAGAAGCAGATGGAGGCTGCTGCAAAAGCGAGGCAGCAGCGGAGTGAGCAGCCACAGCTGCCAACCAAGGCACCGCATAGTCATAGGTATGGAGGAGCAGTCCATGCGAGCGAGCTGCCCGCTCGCCATGCAGCAGCACCGAGGCCCTTTGTGCCGCAAACACACCGTGCCAACGTCAGCACCAGCAGCAGTGCCAGTGGCTGGATGGAGCATGCAGGCGTGCACGCTCCCTCTGGCTTGCATTCCGCAGCCCTTGGCAATGAGTACAAGCGTGCCGCTTTCCGTGCTTTGCTCAGCAGAGGCGGGGTCATGTGACCACCTCAGGCTGTCGGCCTGCGATCCATGGTTTTGCATCTGCATGTGCAATCTTAATGCAGACCTGTTGTTGTTGTCCTGTGTACATAATAAGCTCCAAAGCTTGTCTGCTTTGCTGTAACATACTGAGGGTACTTGAGCCATGTCAAGCTAGATGCCCTTATTACCAAGAAATTTACCAAGGTAAGTTTGCTCGTGCGCTTGTTGCTACTTGTATTGCAAGAGACAAGGTGCTCCGCGCAAATTGTTCACTCCTCAGGCCCTTGTACAGAGTAAGAGACTAGAGTGGAGAGGGACACCCACAGCCCTACAAGCCACTGTGTCTCCACACTCTTGACTGATGCAGGGAGTTCTGACTGCCTACACTGCCATTCTTTCTTTTGCATTTCTTTCTACGATGGTAATGGTCACAAGTATGGTTCAGGGACAAAGCATGCACAGGTGCCTGCACCGTGCAGCCTTAAGTGGGTGAAAGGAACGGCCAGGGAGTGAGACGCGAAGGGCTTTTGGTCCTGGACACTGGTTGTAATGAGGAAGTAAACCAGTGCTGGTGGCAGTAATGCGACCAGCAGAAGGAGGAGGGCATACGCAGACAGTTGCAACCCTGTATGTGGTGCTGGCAGACTGTGACACTTAATTTTATTTACTCTTTTTAGTTGAGTTAGGAGCAAGTTTGTGTCTGAGCCCATGCCCCCATAGTACTTGTTGTTGAAAAGGACCTTTGACTCCCTCGCATTACCCAAGCTAAAGTTACGAAAGTTACAACTATAAATTGAGTGTGCATTGTGAAAGGGTCTGCTTAATAGCGCTTCCAAGCTCCCCACCTGAAAGAGACAAGGCAATAGAGAAAACTTTTGAAACCTGGCTGGTTGTCATGAGCCTGATGATGTGGGTGGTCGTCCTTGTGGCTGGCCCACCCTTTCCTACTAGCAAGGTTGCCTAGTAGGCAAAAAGTGGCCAATTAGCATATTTATGCAACCCCTGCACCATTCCAGGACCTGACAAGTGTGCTGGACAGCTAATTATCTGCTCTCTCTGATGGTGTTGAGAGGGAGGCGTGAGATACAGTGGTTGGACGTTCCAGTAAAGTGTTCAAGTTTGGAGGCCTCCCATTGGACGACCAATGGATGGCCCCCACCATCATGCTCCCTCTTGCAATTTCTGATAATGCAGCATCATTCAACAGCCCAAAAAAGCTCTTGTTCATGAAAACTCTGCCATATATGCTACAAAACTCATAAACAAAAGACATGCTGTCACACGCATTTGGTGCAGCGCAACAATTACTGCTATTCTGATCAGTTTCCTGTCATGTTTCCATTGTTAGTGTGAGTGTTGCTAGCTTGTGCAACATGCTTGCACAACGTGCTTGCATGACTTTGGATTTTCACTGCCAGCTGCAAAGCTGGCAGGTCATTGGCAGATGATTGTGTTTATTCACTACAAGAGTCTTCAATTATTAGTTGCTGGTTTGGATTGGAGAGTGAGGTCACTCATTTGTGTGTTTTGCCCACCAGTTTGGTTAGACTCGCTCTCTTGTAATCATTGGCCAACTCATCCCCTGCCAGTTGATAAGCGCACTAACTTAACTTAGCACATTAGTTTCACGTGATGCCCTAACAAGACATATCATGACGTTTCAGGTACACGTGCCGAGGCATGCAACCCTCCAGATCCTCACTAAACATACCTCCGGCAGCTTACCTTTCTGGTGGGGGCCTGGGGCAGCATGGTGCTAGCACCTGCGCAAGCCCTGTTCCTTAATCATGCTGGCTGTGTCATCACTACCAGCGGAGTCTTTTCTCTTTCTTTTTCTTGTTCAAGAGAGCTGGCCATTTAGTGCAACGTTCAAAATACACCCATTTAATGCCAAATGGGTCTAAGTAGTAAGCTGTCGAGTAAACACAATGAACAAAAGGGCACCACACAGCGCCCCAGACTACCGTTCCTCTAGCAGCTATCATTGTTGATGCTACTGCTGTTTTGAAAGGTCAAGCACACACAAAGGTACGTATAGAGGCTGGATGTGTGGTTGTCCAAAGTAAAGGAGGACGACCTTCTTAACTTCAAGTTCAAGATATACAGCATACCCGGAGGGGGGGCTGTCTGTGCAAGCACATGGCAGTTCCTTTTCCTTAATCGTGCTGGCTGTGTGAGCACTACCAGCGGAGACTTTTCTTCTCTTTCTTGTCATTCCCAACATACGAGTCATCTTAGACTGTCCAAAAAAGTTTGAGATTGCAGAGGGTTACGGCAAAGGCCCAGACACAGCCTAGCGCATGATTGCCAGACCGAGCTAACTTAAATTTGAAATCATACTTGGTTGCAAAGTAGGCTTAATTATTATGAAGGAAAAGAAAAAGAAAAGACTCCGCTGGTAGTGATATCACAGCCAGCATGGTTAAGGAAAGGGGCATGTGCAGGTGCTAGCGCCACGCTGCCCTCCACCGGAAAGCTAAGCTGCTGGATGTATGTTTAGTGAGGATCTAAGGGGTTGCTGGGCTTAATCATTATGATAATGAACTCAACTCTATGTAAGAAGTTGGCTCAATCGTTGGCAGTAAAGAGTTTTTGGATAGACTAGGTTGATCTAGGTTGATCAGGACCTGTATAGCGCGTGATGTTGGGAGTTTGATTCTTGACGGGGATGGAACCTTTGCCAAAGGTGGGGACTTTGATCTCTCCTCAACAAGGCTTGGTAACGCTTCCCGTTCAAAGTGGTTAGTTGTGTAGCTTTTCCTATTCCTTTGATCTTGCCAGTCCGCCGCACTTTTCTCATTGATCGCAACGTAAACTCTTCTTATCACAGCCGACCCTCCCTCCAAGAAAAAAAAGAAGAAGGAAAGACTCCCATTCCGCAAGTAATAATGTCACAGCCAGCACGATTTTTGACAGGAAACATTAGCTTACCCACCAAGTCTGAGGAAGGAATAAAGTCTGCTGAGCAAGAAACCTCCAAGGGTCCCTCCGAGATTACTAAGTAGTACTTACAAGCCCAAATTGGGCAATTGTCAAATACCTTCTCTTTGTAGGTATCTATGTAGACTCAACAGATAAGAGTCATTGGAAACAAATTGAAGTGAAGAGACCCAGTGGTTGGTCACCATTTTAAGATACCCTTGAAATGATTTAGCCCGAGGGGGGGCAACCATCCAGTTCAACTTTAAGTTGAACATGCAGGATGTCAGCTTGGTAACAGGGTATCATAAGTGTGTAACTCTGGGACTGGGCATTGGACCCATGGTGGAGAAATGGTCGTTCCCAACGGTGACCTGTGGCCAGATGAGTGATCTGGGGTCCCCCTACTTCAACCATTCTTTGATGAGCATGTATCTTCTGACCATTATCAGAATTGAAGGCAAGAAGCGAGTAGGACATCTCTAGCAATATAATTTTATAACTTTACTCTGATGTTGTGGTACATTTAATAAGACCCAGAACATAGTATCAATGGGTCAAACAGCTTGATTTGCAATAACCTGCCTGAATTGAGGCCATTGATTTAGCTATCGCATAAGCATTCAGCATTTGCATCCATTGCGACAGCTCAAGGAGCATTACATGCTTGCATACAGTGACTATTAATCAGGCTTCCAATCTGTGCTCACATATTGTCAATAATATATGTTATTGAAGTGCTTAAATGCAATTACTGAGCAAGGACCCCCTATGAGGAGGTGGAAAATACAGAGGCATATGGCAAAGGGATAATGTATGCATGGAAGTAATTTTTTGGTCATGGTACATGGTTGAACTTTAGCAATGCAATACATCTAAGGACTAAGCTGACCGTTATGACCATGATATGGCCTCATACACACGTGTGCACACGCACGCACGCACGCACGCACGCACGCGCGCGCGCACACACACACACACACACACACAC
>QAXF01003100.1:26197-36333 GCA_004335645.1 Dunaliella sp. WIN1
TGTGTGTGTGTGTGTGTGTGTGTGTGTGTGTGTGTGTGTGTGTGTGTGTGTGTGCGCGCCCACGCGCGTGCGCGCATGTGCGTGTTTGTCACAGCAAGGAGCGGGCGGCACCAACGTGAACTGTCGACTTCGTCTATCCACCAAGCTACTCAATAGATAGCTAGATCCTGGACCACGGGCACACACTCACCTGGGCACAGAGAACATGCCATCAGCATTCACTGTTTTCCCCCTGCCTGCTGCAGCCGCACAAAGCTGAGCAACCGGCAGTTCAGCTCCAAGGCCATGGGCACGCACGACTACAAGGACCTGAACATAGAGGGTCGTGTGCAGCTGGACATGATGGTCATCATCCAGAGAGAGCACAAGCTTTCGAGCTACAGGTGACTCTTGCACGCGCTGCTGCCGCCTGTTGATATGGCTTGCTTTGCATGAGGAGCGACTGAGTGATGTCCTCAAGAGCAACGCAAACAGGCAGCAGGTGGACTCCGCTTAAACCAACTTTTGTGCGCGGAGCTTGCCTTCGCAAAAAGTGGAAGTGAGGCAAAAGGATACCATCACTGATGGCATCAGTGAGGGTGGATAGCGCCCTCGCCTGATATTTTTTAGTTCGCCCTCTTCCGCCCTCTTCCACCCTTTTTCCCCTTTTTGGAGAGGGCCTCAGTGAGCATCTTTGGAAGAATGGCAGGCCCTCTTTACCTTTGCTTATTTGTAACTCACGGGGAATGGTTGAGTGAAGTTGTCAGCTGTCCCATAGTAAGGCAGCAGGCTGACTCTGCTTACTTCACTTTGTACTTACGGATTTCACCCCCCACCCCTAGAGTATAGATAGGGCAAACAAACATCGATCAATGATGGCGTGCCAGAGGAGGTACGTCTTTCACCTTTCATGAGGGTAGCGGTATGACACAGCCATGAAGAAGCCAGTGGTTGCATCAGTACCAGTACCAGCATAAGCAAATTGCTCTTGA
Source organism: Dunaliella sp. WIN1 (assembly GCA_004335645.1). Taxonomy (NCBI): domain Eukaryota; kingdom Viridiplantae; phylum Chlorophyta; class Chlorophyceae; order Chlamydomonadales; family Dunaliellaceae; genus Dunaliella; species Dunaliella sp. WIN1. The sequence goes on from QAXF01003100.1 coordinate 27,169, forward strand.
CTGCATCCCGAGGACACTTGCATATGCACCCTGACTGGCTGTTTAATTTGGCTCCAGGATGAATGATTGGAGGACATGCACCATAATTGTATCGCACACACCCATTGTTGCTCCATGACATTTCTTTTTGGTTGGAACTCATGGCTTAGCAGCCTAAGTTCGGTGTCAGTGCGCTTCCCGGGCGAACAGAAGGAAGACTTGCACCGTATCTGCATCTCCCATGTATCCATTGTTGCTCCATGACCGTTCTGTTTGACAACCATTTGACTTTGCAGCCTGAACGCGGTGTCAGCGCACTTCTTGGGTGAGCAGAAGGAAGACGTGCACCACAGCTGCATTTCGGACCTGCAGAATGGCAATGAAGAGACACGCAGGCGGTTGGCTGTCTACTGCCTAAAGGTGTGTATCCTGTGTCGTGAATCACGACTCGTGATACATAGCTAACACGCTTTTAATGGAATGGCCATCTTTTAGGTAGGGGCCTGGCTGTTAATTGTCTTATGTGATCTGCACAATAAGGTTGGCCAGGTCTGTAAGTTGATGCATACAAAGCTTCTGTGCAAACATTTTTGTATGAAGACTGTACTATACATACGAATGAAGGGAAGTTGGCCAACCATTTGTACAAGCTGAGGATCAACACATATCGGATGGACTCACACACGTGTCTGCTGAACATGCCGATGCAGCTCCATAAGCCATATATGCTTGTGCCTGCAGAACGCATACGTTCAGCAACTGTTGCCTACATAGCAGGTACATCTCCACGATATGCTTTGTCATATGCTTGTACCATATGCGTGCGCCTGCAGTGTGCGTGCCTGCTTCAGTGTCTGCTAAACAGCTGATGCAGCTGCATGGTGCTCTTTGCCTTGTGCTTGTGCCTGCAGGACGCGTACCGCAGCAGCATGTGCTTGTATTTCTGGCGCATCCCCATGTTAAGCTGCGCCACGCTTGTGCCATATGCGTGCGCCTGCAGGGTGCGGGCCTGCCTCATCGTGTGCTGGAGAAGTAGATGCAGCTCCATGGTTTTCTTTGTCATACATGCTTGTGCCTGCAGGACGCGTACCTGCCGCAGCGCTTGCTCGACAAGCTGATGTGCATGTACAACCAGATCGAGATGGCGCGTGTCACGGGCGTGCCTATGACCTACTTGTTGACAATGTGAGTGAGCGGCTGGTGCACTTCTGGTGCGCTGCTCGCAAGCTCCAACTCACTCTGACCGTGCTGTCAGAGTACCTAGAGTTATGGCTGGCCAGATTCGTATGTTCAAGCCATTTACCTACCTGCACTGTACAAGAGATCTCTCTTATGCTTCTTGAAGTTCGTACATTGGAAGGGAAGTGGCCAACGCTACCTAGGACATGTGCTGCTTCGATCTGGTTATGAAGTTGCAATGCCTGTGACATGTACCGCTCCACTCTGGCTGTGCAGTCATGAGTGCAGTCACGAGTGTGCTGCTTCAACCTGTTCTTTGAGTCGCAGTACCTGTGACATGTACCGCTCCAATTTGGCTGCAAAGACACGATACCTGTGACACGTACCATCCCGATCTGGTTGTGCAGCCTCGTCGGCACCTTCTGTGTTGCCAGACAAATACGATGAGTTGCTTCGCAAACCACATCCTCCACCAACGAGAAATTAATTCCCAGGTCCTCTGATGATTTGTTCCACTTGGTGCTATTTAAGTTTAGGCTACCCTCTAAATTAAGGCTACCCTCTTGCTATCCCGGCCACTCAACTGCCAGCCATGCTTGCACAAGCCTGTGCCACGGTCAATGCGCTGCCATCTTGGCCATTGCACCGTTGTGGCATAAGGATCTGTGCCAAGCAGTTGACATTGTGGCATCAAAGGCTGGCACCAAGAGCTTTCTAAGTAAACTCTTCTTCTGTGATGCCCATGATTGTGTAAACACCCTCTTTTGTGACGCTCCTTATTGAGTACTGTTCCTTTCTTTAAATAATTGTTGCTGTGTGAGGTTCCTTGTTTGCGGCGCTTGTGCAGCTTTGGTGACCGTGCCAGGAGCATGATCATGGTGTTTCTGTGCCCTTGAGCCTTTCCCTCTGGTTTGCTTGGCCTTTTTACCGAGCGCAGCATTCTGGCCAGGTTGGTAGCACCTGCCTTGCTCCTAGCCCTCTTCATGAGTGAGGCTTTGGCTGCATCTTGCATGACTGGGTGTGTCCAACTGCAATTTGTTAAATGGGATACAGGGGCCAATCCATCAAGGTCTTCAGCCAGCTGCTTCGGAAGGCCCGCTCCACTGATTTCGTGCTACCCAACATGAAGGTAGGGCTGCGCGTGAGAGAAGTGTGCACTGGAGATGACTGGTATTGAGTGCAGGAACTTGAACTTGGCAGAACCAAGCTTTTTATGCTGTTGCCTTATTTGGCTTCTTGTGGGGACTTCCTATGACCCTTGCAGGAGAGGAGATGTCGTGATGAGTACCAGCATGTATGCCTGCGTACCGCTTTCATTTCCTTTGAGAGCTGTTAAGTGACAGACAAGTGAAAAATGTTGACTAGTTCAAAGCTTCTCCTGCAATGGCCTGACTTGACTGACATACTTAATATAACCACACAGAACTTCATGGCCATGCGTCATCTCATACTCCAATACTAAGGCGGCCCAGAAGGCGGGGTAGCTTCCCTTAGATGCAACTGTGCTGGACCCCAAGGTCAAACTTGCCAGACTTTGCTTCAGCTTCAATCATGCTCTCATCAGGGCACAGGGCTCCAGGCCTTCTGCAACCCCGGCACACCTCTGCATAGCGCTCGTGCATTGCTCATGCAGGTGCAAGGCAGCCAAGGGGATGGTGTAGCATTTGGAGGTGCAACTGTGCTGGACCTCAAGTTTGCCTGCCATGACAAGTTTGCTTGAGCCTCAATTATGCACTCATCAGGGCACAGTGCTCCAGGCCTTCTTCACCCCCGGCACACCACTGCATAACCAGAATGTGCGTGGTGGTGCTGCACATGCAGGTGCAGGGCAGCCAAGGGGATGGTGTAGCATACGAAGGTGCAACTGTGCTGGACCCCAAGATCGCCTACTATGACAAGCCAGTGGCCACCTTAGACTTTGCATCCCTGTACCCATCCATCATGATGGCACACAACCTGTGCTACACCTCGCTCGTGTCTGCTGAACGGTGTGTGTGTGTGTGTGTGTGTGTGTGTGTGTGTGTGTTTATGTGCACGTGCGTGTGTGCGTGTGTTGTGTGTGTGCCTGTGTGTGTGTGTGTGTGTGTGTGTGTGTGTGTAGAGTGCGCTGGCCTTGCACATGCTTTCATCTTTAGGTGCATAATGTGTACGTGCACATTAAAGCTGCATGGTTCCTCATCAAATGCTTTCTATCAAGTTGTGTTGCATTGTCTATAAAGCTTTGCCAGACCTTTGTTCGTGTCTTTGAGTTTGCATTCAGTTCTTTCAATTATAATAATAGCTTGCCCCCATCTAATTCCATGTTCATGTTTTGTCCCCAGGGCACGCCAGATGCCTCCAGATTATTCCCATTAGCGCTTTTGCCCACGCATTCTTACAGACTTACCATTACAATCCATGCTCGTTCATGCTTCATCCCAGGGCTCGCCAGATGCCTCCAGAAGATGTTGCGCAGAGCCCCAGCGGTGATTGGTTTGTGAAGGCACACAGGCACAAGGGCATCCTGCCCATCATTCTGGAGGAGTTGCTAGGGGCACGCAAACGGTGAGGCTGATGTGTGGCTGAGCGCAGGTATGGCAGTCTAGACACTGCGGCTGGTGCGCCTGAGAGTGCAGGCATGGCAGTTTGAACAGCCTTAAGAGCATGGCTGGTGCGGCTGAGAGTGCAGGTATGGTAGCCTGAACAATGTGGCTGGTGTGGCTGAGAGCCCGGGTACTGCAGTTAGACAGTGCGATTGGTGCAGCTGAGAGTGCAGGTTAGACAGCCCAGGTGCGGCAGCCTAGATAGTGCAACTGGCGTGGCTGAGAGCCCGGGTACCACAGCTCAACAGTGCAACTGATGCAGCTGAGAGTGCAGATTTGACAGCCCAGTTGTGGCAGTCTAGACAGTGGGCCTGGTGTGGTTTAGTATGCCGAGTATGGCAGCCTAGGTAGCATGGCTGAAATCTAACCTAACAGTGCTCACTCAATTAATGTGTTTCCGTAAGTGCTTATGTGGGGCAGGCTGCCTGAATTGCCTTTGCAAACCAGGCTGAGGAAGTAATCCACACAGGGTCTTAAATATGGGCTTGCCAAGCCTTCAGCCATAAGACGCCTTGGGCACCATCCTGAGATGTGAGCCAGGTGCAAGGGAACAAGTGTATGAGCTGGGCGCGGGGGTATGTTGGGTGGCTTGTACATCCTTCTGAGCCCAAATGGAGCGGTTGACAGACATAGGTTTCAGTGAGAAGGGAAAGTTCACAAAGGCACCTTCAAGCCCACAAAGTGCCAAGGAAGGGTGTTTATGCATAGGTTTGTCAGGCTGCTGCACAAAACAGGCCTGTATTTGGTGCATTGTCATGAGTAAGTGGCACACAAACACACACACACACACACACACACACACACACACACACACATGCAGTGCAAGAGCAGACCTTAAAGCGGAGCCCGACCCTTTCAAGCGTGCTGTGCTGGATGGACGACAGCTGGCTTTGAAAGTCAGCGCTAACTCGGTGTACGGTTTTACAGGTGAGGCTTGTACACCGTAAGAATGGAAGCCCCCAACTTCCTTAGCACGTCCGCTACTTCCTCCTCTACACTTTGTCGCATATTGCAAGTTATGTAGCATCATACAAGATAGTTATGTACCACTAGCATCTTATTATAACAATAATAAGGCATAAGCATTTGGTGAACAGCAGCAGGAAAGGCATCATGTCGCCAACTTGGTGGTGCGAGTCCTTGCAGGCCAGGCCTGAGGGTCCGTAAGGTCCTCTATCTCTGTTACTTCCTTACTATCCGCAAAACTTACTTTTGTAGCTCTTACTCTGCTAAGAAGTCCCTCCCTCAGTTTTTTGTGCCTGATGTTGATTCATCATCTCTGCTCTGTAAGCCACTTTGGGCAGGGCTCTGAGCACACATTCATGATGTCAAACGTTGATCACGCACCCAGACCTCCCTTCACCTTATCTCCCTAACATGGATGCCGATCAACTGTTGCAAGCCCAGGATTTAATCGTATAATTATGTAGACGTAAAGGTTCTATCTATGCATTTGAATATTTTGAACAGTGGCTCAAGAATTTTGGAGGGGGGTAAAAAGATCTTAAAACCCCTGCAACCTAACCTCCACACCCCCGCTATGTATATCAATGTATTCCTCTTAGTTCTAGAATTCAAAGTGCATAATTATTATCTGGGTTGACGCATGATGTCCATAGATCATGCTTCCTACACGCTCCTGGCTGCTTTATATTTTTTCTTGGAAGCATTATGCTGCTTTATGAATGTTCACCCTGCAGGTGCCACGGTGGGCAAATGGCCCTGCCTACAAATCAGTGTTTTGAGCACCGCTTATGGTTGCCAGATGGTCCTGCTTTGCAACACTTATTCCCTGCAGGTGCCACTGTGGGCAAGTTGCCCTGCCTGCAGATCAGTGGCTCCACCACCGCTTATGGCCGCCAGATGATCATGTTCACCAAGGAGCAAGTCATGAACAAGTTCACACGCGCTAATGGGTGCGTGGTGGTAGTGTAAGCAGCAGCCCTGCCCCTCCCTTCTACTGCAGGTTTGAGTGCAAGTAGTACACTGACATACTATAGGCACAAAGTCATGAACAAGTTCACACGCGCTAATGGGTGTGTGGTGGTAGTGTAAACAGCAGCCCTGCCCCCCAAGGCCCGAGTGAGAGCTGCCTTGTTGCATGTTTCTGGCACAAATCATGATCAAGTTGATACTTACTACTGAGGTCTAAGGTTGTGATTAAGCTGTGGGCTTGATCAAGAAGTCAAGCTCATGCATGTTTTCTTAGTTCATGGTAGTGTCAGCAGCAGTCCTTCCCCTCCAGGTTTGAGTGCAAATAATTTGGTGACACGATGTAAGCACAATCTGTAAACACATACACGCACGCTTATGGATACGCGGAGATCGTTCAAGCAGCAGCTTTGCCTTTCCAGGTCTGAGGGCAAGCTGCTCTTGTTGTATATTGAAGGCACACAACTCAAGCAAGTAATGCGCACTTATGGGTGTACACTGCATTGAGGTGCTATGGTAATAGGGACAAGTGTTTAGAATGCATGTCCTGGAAGCAAGTCACGGCTGTGCTTGCACATGCAAGCAAAGTGGACAGCGCAGCAGTTGCAGCCATGGCAGTCTCCTACAGGATGTAAACAGCTGCAAAGCCTGCTTGTGCAAATACTGCTTGTGCAAGTGAGTTGTTAGTGGTCCATGCCTGATCATGCTGTGTAGTGGCTTTACACACCAAGTCTGTTAACACATGTCACAGTGAGCAAGCGTGAATGCATGCATGAGTTTATAATACACTTACTTAATATTAGTGTATGAATGAGAATAACCAGCGCAGACCTTCTCAACTATTACTGTTTGTTTTGTCCAGGTATGAGACGGACTGTGATGTCATCTATGGAGACACTGACTCAGTTATGGTCAACTTTAAGGTGGGTGTGTGGGAGGGAAGGCGTGTGTTGACCTTTGAAAAGTATTCTCTTAGTATCATCATTGTTTTCTTTTAGTAAAATGAATTGTTTTTATATTATCATTGTTTTTCTTTAGAATAATCATTGTTTTTCTATTAGTTAACAGTGACATGAGACACTAGCAGGGGGCAACCCTTCTTGCTTGTGCACGTGATTTGTGAAAGTCTCACCTACACGAGAACGTGGTCTTCACGTGTGATGGACGTGTGATAGACCACGAGAAAGTCTCACCTACACATTGTAGAATTAGCTGTCGAGAGATGTTATACTTGCATAACCTCCACTCATTGTATTGACGCTTTGCATCTCCTATATCCCAGGTCTTCCTAACCTAGTGCTTCTCCTGCCCACAAGAAGGCAGCATCTGCTGTCTACCATACCAGTGATCGCTCATGCTTACATATCATTGTTTTAGATTATTGCATACTGTACTACTTTTATATCATTACGCAAAAATATCTTTTTTGTGGCTCTGCGTAAAAATTGCAGACGGGGGAAAAATAATTACTTCAGGCGGTGCGTAATTATGCGTAAAAAGTTAAACTAATTCGTAAAATATTCATGAAATTCGATGAATGAGCAAAGCAGTGGTCAAGACAGTGAGCAGCATGCCCGGCAAGTTCCAGCTGAAGTTTCCCGTTTTTTAAGGCCCCCAAACTCGCCAAACACCATTGACACTGAGGATGGAGGGGGATCTGAGGACTTGGAGGTTCTTATGCCAAGACCACTAGGAATAGGCTGGACAGCAACTAGTGACACCTTGAAGGAACGTAAGGTTGCAACTGCATCCACAATTATGGACAAGGTGGCTTGTGTGGGCTGAGGCTTTTTTAGTTCTTGTGGGCTAAGGCCCTTTTGGCACCGTGTTAGTGCGCGTGAATGGAAATAATAACTTCTATCATGGGTGCATAAATGATGCGTAAATGGAAAATTAAATGTTTTTTTGAGGGGTGCGTAACGGTCACGTGGCAGTACGGTACCATAGAATCTCGGAGTTTAATAGCTGGTGACTACATCTGTACTATGAGCAGAGAGGCAGCTGCTCTTAGTCCCTGCCAGAACTACACATTCACTCTTCAGGCAGTGTGCTCCTGCTGACTTTGACTATGCAGGTGCCAGATGTCGCTCGTGCCATGGAGCTGGGCAGGGAAGCAGCTGCATTTGTGTCTGCCAAGTTCATCCACCCTGTCAAGCTGGAGTTTGAGAAGGTATGCGTTGGTCTTCATGTGTGATAGAAACTTGTGTAGCAGAAAGTCACACATAGTGAGTTTGAGAAGGTACATGTGGCCAGGGCGCTACTGTGACTGTTGGCCAGCTCACCTGCCGATACAGAGCTTAAAAGTGTGGATGCAGCCCAGGGGGCACCCATCTGTGATTGCGGCTTTTTGCTTTGTGTCCCACGTTGGGGCTCTTTGCTTTGTTGCACACTTGCTCTAATCAAGTGTGGGTGTGTATGAAGCATATAGCAAAGCGTCTTCTTTTTCGAATGTAAACCAGTTTTGCATGTTATGCATAACATCTGTCTAGGCAGGATCTATCACTAGGTCACATCTATCTAACACTGAATAACATCAACCTAGTGATCAGAAAGACGCAGAAGACTTGAAGCAGGGATAGTTTGGTGAAGCGCACATCATTGGCTAGTGCTGTCAGCAATGCTTTTGCTACCTTAAGCGGTACTCGAACAGGGTAAGGACCTGGCTTTGAGAGTGACTGCAAAGGGAAGGTGTGCAGTACCGCCGCAAGCTGGTTGCATTATTGTCGGTGGAACAAAATTTTGGGCCTCTTTTACTTCAAGCGCCCTTTGCTGCTCACCCTCAGCATGAGCCTCTGCGCAGTTCTTTTAAAGCTGATGCTCTTGAGAACAAGTACCCTCCAGCAAATTGTTTCCCTACCATGGCCGATCGACCTTCAAGCAAGCAATGCTGACAAAAACATTGTACAAGTCCTTTGTTGGCCCATTGTACGCCTCAAATGAACACCGCCCAGCAAGCTCTGCTGCTCCATCAACGCACTGCCTTTCCAAGCATACAACATCCAGCTTGATGGCTTCCTATTGCACCCTTGCTGCTTAGCCCAAGTGCTACTATGAGCACACGCCGCTGACATTACTGCCCGCGCCCGCAGGCCTGCTTGCCCGTATCGCTCATGAACAAGACGCGGTACGCAGGGCTGTTATGGGCAAGACTGCTACTATGAGCGCACGCTGCTGACATTGCTGCCCGCGCCCGCAGGCCTGCTTGCCCTTATCGCTCATGAACAAGACGCAGTATGCAGGGCTGTTATGGGCAAGACTGCTACCATCAGCACGCGCTGTCAAACGTGATTGCCCACGCCTGCAGGTCTACTTCCCCTACTTGCTCATGAACAAGAAGCGGTATGCAGGGCTATTGTGGACCAGCCCAGACAAACATGACAAGATGGATTCTAAGGTGTGTGTGTGTGTGTGTGTGTGTGTGTGTGTCTGTGTGTGTGTGTGTGCAAGCGTGCGTGTGTGTGTGTGTGTGTGTGTGTGTGTGTGTGTGTGTGTG
>QAXF01003119.1:57196-71211 GCA_004335645.1 Dunaliella sp. WIN1
TGTGTGTGTGTGTGTGTGTGCGCGCGCGCGCGCGCGCGCGCACGTGTGTATGTGAAGTGGCAGCTGCACAAGTTTGCCACCTTGCTCACGAACATCACCGTTAGCAGCATCAAGCCAAATCAGCCACCTTGCATGAATGGCGCAGGCTGACCGCACGCCATGCATCACACACAGGTGCTACCACCCGCAGCCCCTGGCTGCAGCTGTTTCTAGGTGTGAGGCCGCTTGGCTCCTTCAGGACTTACAGGTGAGAAAGGGCCATTTTTCGTTCATATGATGATGATGATGATGATGATGATGATGATGATGATGATGATGATGATGTGGCATCACAACCAGCAATGTCTATTTATTTCTTTGTGATGTCCATTGAACCATGTCAATCCTCACACATGAGCTTGGTGCTGCCTTTGCTCTCAAGGTCTGCTACCATGTGCATCGAGGTTCGCAGGGCATACTTTTTGTAGTGCCCCTGACAGGTCTCAAACTTCAGTGGCAAGTCCCATGCTGGCGGCTGTCAGCGTGCACTCTTGCTGGTTAACTTGATGCCAGACTGACTCAATGCCAGACTGACTCAATGCCAGACCATAAGTTGCGTGAAATATTTCCAGAGGGGACTGTTTTAAACTTGAAATGTGTATGCTTATGAAATGATCCCTTAGCAATTTACCCCTAGTTTGCAATTTCCAAACGGATCAGATGTAGCTAACCATAGCACATAATCAACCCTTCCTTTGGGTATGCAGGATGTTAGCATGGTAGTACAGGAGTGGAAATGCATATCTCTGGGACTAAGATTTTGACCCATGGCGGGGTTGGTCCTTTTTGTGGTGATCTGAGGCCAGAGGAGTGATCTGGGGTCATTGAATTTTCATCATTGCTTTAACGTGTCTTATTTACTAACGACACAATGGATGCAATGGTCGAAACTGTAAGGAAATTGCAGGAAGGAACATATTCAGCGATACACCTCAGATAGCCCGCCCTGAAACTTTTGTTTCCTCTCAGTATTGCCTTTAAGATGGCAGAACACACACACACACACACACACACACACATGTAAATGCAGCATGCCTTGAACACCAGAGATGAAGCAGCCATGTGCCGTGTGGGTAGCATGCTCCTGTCTGGATATGGAGGCAAGCAAAGCCCGGAGCAAACAGCACAGTGGATGCGTGAAGCTTGGTGAGGGTGAAAGCTAAACGGTGTGCCGCAGACAGGCGCCATGTGCTTGCTGTTGGCCATTAGTCCAGGCATTGGCAAGCATGGTACGATAACGCAGCAAAGTCCCAGGTCATGCAGAGCTGGGCGGGGTTTGTTTGCGGCCAACATGCAATCTAAGTGGCATTGGAAGTGTTGGCGTGATCGGTCTGCTTTCAAGGTGAGCTCCTTGATGGCAGGTAGCTCAAGGAAGGACAGCAGAACCCAGGACAGGCATGACCATGGCTAGCTTTGAGCTTATGCTTTGTGTGTGGCTCATAAAGACTGAGCATCGCAGCTTGAGCTTGGAAGCCAAGTGCTATTCAGGGTCAGCATGAATTGGATACCACGCTCCATCCTTCTTGTCCTCTGTTCTGCCTTGACCGTAAACAGAGAGACAAACCTCTCACATGAGCACTTGCCTGCGTAAAGATTGACCAGCGCTGATGTATGTTAAGTTGGGCCTCGCGGACTGATTTAAGGCTCAGTACTGTGTGGCTAGTGTTTATTGCTTCTTTATAAGCTGAAGCCAAGTTCATTGATTAGCGTGCCTCGCGGACTTATTCAAGGCTCAGTATTGTGTGGCGAGTGTTTATTACTTCATTATAAGCTGTAGCCAAGTTCATTGATTAGCGTGCCTCGCGGACTGATTTAAGGCTCAGTACTGTGTGGCTAGTGTTCATTGCTTCTTTATAAGCTGAAGCCAAGTTCATTGATTAGCGTGCCTCGCGGACTTATTCAAGGCTCAGTATTGTGTGGCGAGTGCTTATTGCTTCATTATAAGCTGTAGCCAAGTTCATTGATTGGCGTGCCTCGCGGACTTATTCAAGGCTCAGTATTGTGTGGCGAGTGTTTATTGCTTCATTATAAGCTGTAGCCAACTTCATTGATTGGCGTGCCCCATACAGTGCAACGTGCGGCAATAGGCACTCGAGTGTTTTGGTTCCCATTCGCACGATATATGTACATGAATTAGCACGTAACATACAGAGCCCTTGCTAATGCTCTTACGGCTTCAGGCAAGCTACACGTAGCGCTGGTCACGTCACGCCAACAGCTCAAACAACTCAAGCGCTATTCATTTGCACCTGCTACACCTACAGGGCTTTGCAGAACTACTACGAGTTTGAAACAGGCTGTAGACAGGGAGGCTGCACGAGCCAGGACAGCTCCTCTTCCACTCTAGCAAGCCCAGCTCAAGCCCACCTGGGCTGCATAACTCCGCCCAAGCCCCAGCATCAGCAACAGCAACACCAGCAACGCCAGCTCCAGCAGCAGCAGCAGCAGCCGATGCAAGAGCAGGGGCAGCCGGGTCAGCAACACTGCAGCGGCGTGCTCAGTCGTGAATTCAGTGCTGGCATGCACCAAGGCGCTGCTGGTTCAAGCACAGGCATGTCGAGCTGTCAACCAGTACACACTCATCATCAGCCTGGCAGCACGGCTCGTCATCGGAGCGGTTACAGCAATAGTAGTGGGTGTGGGAGCAGGGGACCTGGAGTTAGCCACCCGCTATCTCCAGATGTGGTAGCTGAGTTGCAAGATGAATGCTCGACAAACAGCTGTGGGGGAGCAGGGGGGCAAGGCGGCAGCAGCAGTAGGGTTTCATACGGTGGTGTGCTAGCAGAGGGGGTCTGGGGCGCGGATAGCACAGGCAACGTGTGTGATGAGCTGTGGGGCGACGAGAGGTATACAGAGCCTAGCACAGAAGACTACAGCTCAGAAGAGGAGGGAGGCGGGGCTTCCTGTACGAGAGGCGGCAGCCTGACTGGTCACATCGTCTCAAGGCTGCAACCTCGGCTCGCTTTGTGGGGTGGGGCAGCGGCGGTGCACCATGGAGTAGCGTGGGCACAGGGTAGAGGACAGGGGGAGGGCATGAAAGGCCATGCCGAGATGAGCTTGGCAGGAGGACAGGCGGCGAGTGTTTTGGAACGGAAAGGGAAGGGCTCGAGTGATCTGGGCGTGGATGGTGGGGCTGTTGAGCTGTGCGGCGATTGCGGGGTGTTCAGTGGGGATGAATTAGTGGCCAAAGGTGGTTATGCAGCCGAATGGCCTAGTATGGGGGGTTCATGGGCAAGCAGGTGGAACAGGGTACGAAGGATGTCTTTATGATGATGGCAGGTGCTTTCATCTGTGCCACGTACTTGAACCTAGCAAGTGTGCCCTTCCCTTTCACTGTGGGTCCCTGGCACACTTACTGCTGGACTATGCTAAGCCTGGTTGGGGCACTGTGCAGGTGTGGCTGACCTCCTCCGCAGATCAATGCTGATAGACCCTTCACTTCAAGCACCAACCGAGGCGAAGATGAATCCTAGGTTGATAGGAAATATATTGACTTGCGGAGTTGCACGACTGCCTCATTAGTTTGAGACAGTGAAAAAGGGGTGTGGAACACCTTCTGGCTCCAGGACCTGGCGTGAGAATTGTTTTTACTTTGCAGGATAACAGAAATAAGGCCTTCAACCAATATGTGCAATAGCTGGCCTTCTCATTAAAACCCAGTGGATTTAAAAGAACATAAGTAAATTTGTTGAATCTGGTGCAAAAAGGCAAATACATCTCTAGTCTTGATTTGCTATAATTCTCTTGCTTGCTCTAGTTCTTTTTTTAAAATGCAAGTCTACCAGCGGTGTCACCACTGTAAAATCTAAAAATTTACAAGGTTTACACTCGGGTTTCCCGTAAGCCACACATAAAATCTCTCAGTTTGAGGAATTGGTGCCTGCATAAAAGGTGCAAGCTCAACGATGGCAGCTATGGGTCACAAGCTAAATTTCACCAAGGCAAATTAATTGAAACAAGGTCCTGCAACCAATTTCAGGAACCAGTGAAGGCAGCAGATCTAGCTACGGTATTGATATGGAAGGGGACAGGGTTCCAGATGGAGCAGCATATTAGATAAAAAAGTTACATTGCTGTTCCAGCCTATAAGGCAGCTTAGCTGAAGCAGAAAGCGCCTGCAGTTAACGACCAGAAAACCGAGAAAAAAAGGCAATAAAGGCTATCAGTAGCAGCGGCATAAAGGACGTATACAGTTTAAGCAGCCGCCCGAGCGACGCCCTGAGGATCGCAAAAGAAACATAGAGTAGATGATACCAGGTGTAATGGTTGAGCCCTGCTGTTCTTAGAAGACCGTCCCTGTAGAACCTGAAAAGATTGACGAGCAACATTCAACACCTGTAAAACATATTTTTTTATATAGTTTATTATGTATCCTATAAATCTCTAAGTCCCAGGGTCAGAGAAAGAGTGTGTCCGCGAATCAGTGCGCTTATACTATATTATAATTTTTTAATATGCATTTGTAAACATGTTAAGCTCATTGCAAAGCTTCCAACCTGTGGCGGTCTCTCGCAAGCCTTCTCAATGCCGCAGGGCGCCAAGGCCTGCACTATCATCCTGTTTACCATCCAGAATCAGACCTAAGGGCATGGTGGTAGCGTTCAGCGGTGATCACAGTGACAATATGGACGACGAGCGCCAGCCTCCGGAGGTCGAAGGTGCAGTACCAGTCTCATGCGGCCGCGGGTCAAGAGGCATACTTGTAGCAGACAGCCTCACCCTATTCCTCGCAAAGCAGCCCACATATTGCCTTCCCTCCCCTTCAAGCATCGTGTCATCATCCTCCAATAGTGCCCTTTCTTACTGCAGCGACTCGTCTACTTCTTCTCAAACTGCATCCCATAGCTGATCACTGCGGCAGCAACCCTATGCAACTCTTGAATAAGTAAGGCAGTGTCAACAAGCTCTTCCAATGTTGTTGTCCTTGTGCTCCTGCTGCAAGGTTAACTTGTCATGTCCTTTTGGCAGGTGAATTGACTTAAAGCCTGCTGATGAAAAGGTTCATATAATGGGAGGACGGAGCCCAATCACTTGCCAAATGCACTTCACTAGATGGGAAGGGTGGATGGTAAGATTTGCTCAAGAGGAGCTGTGTGAAAAGCCAGATGCACTGGTTAATAAATTAGATCTGAAAGCACCTCATTGTTATAAAGAGGACATTGTTCAGGGATGTCCTTGACAGGCACAAGAACAATAGCCACACTTGCTTCCTTATTGTGTGCTGAGGCAGTGCCGTGCATGCATCAATCAAGCCCCCTTCCTCATTGGCCACCTACATGCTCACCCCTGGCAAGTCACAGCTTTCCCTCTTCATGTTCAAACGCTTCCAGGCCATGAGGACAAACAATGGGAGGATACACCCTTGGTGGTCAAGCAGTGGTCTCTCCAGGCTTCAAGCGTCCCAGCAGCAACAGCACAGCAATCGCTGAGCCTGCCTGGTGACTGGGAGAATGAGCTGAATGAAATCACAGCCAGGTAAACGGGTTAATGAGATCACAGCAAAGTAAGCGTGTTGCATACAAGCCTGCAGGGGCAACACCTTCAACGCAGCATTGCGTTCAAGCCGACAGAATCGGTCTTGGGCACTTCTGCTGTGCATAGTTGTTGGTCTTCTGAGCTTTGTAGACAGCCATTGTATTGGGTCAACTGTGTTACACTCAGGATGTAAGGAAGGTGCATTGGAGCTACTTTTAACCGGTACAGCTATACTGAGGGCGTTGTTTGGTCCATGAGATTTAGCTGGCGCTCAGAACTTAGCTGGAACCCATGTGCCCTCAACTCTCCAGGTACCTCAGGACGGACGAGCGCCTGGATCACATAGAGCGGCAGGTGCTGGAGATGGTTCGGGCTGAGAGGGTCGGTAGCCCTTCCTTGTCAGGTGAGGGTTTAGGTACAAGTTGGTAGTCTTTCCCTGTCAAGCAAACATGTAGGTTAGCAGTCCTTTGCTGACAGGCGAGGATGATGGTGCAGGTCAGCAAACATTGTTCGTCAGGCAAGTGTAACAGCTAGCAGTCCTTCATTGTCAAGCAAAGATGCAGCTCGGCAGTTTTTCCTTGCCAGGCATGGTGCGGTAACAGCAGTCCCTCTCTGTCATGTTACGGTAAATATTGCAGGTTGGCAGCCTTCCCTGCCAGGCAATTCTTTGATCTACATTCTTACTCTGTCTGGTTAGGGTCAAAGCTGGCAGCCCTTCTGTGTCAATGAACAAAACAGGTCTTCTTAGCCATTGCTGCCCTCCCTGGAGTGAAGCAGGGCGCACACCTTTCTTGCCACTTTCTTAGCTGTCCTGTGTCAGGCAAAAGTTAGATCTTCTTGGCTATCGTCACCTGTTGAAAAAGCAAGGCGCATGCCTATCTGCCGCTTGAGAAGGAGCTGTTCTCTCCCTTCCACCTGCTTCTTGCTTGCTGTCCTTTTTACGTCTGTTCTGTTTGTACACGAACACAACGATGTCCTGTCAGCCACAGACAATGAACATTCAATAAGCTTTTTAAGTCCTAAACAGTGGCATCTCTCCCACAAAGTGGCATCTTTGCTTCTTACCTCAAAGTTAACGGCAACTATAACTCACACAGGCACCTACAACCCAGTAGCCTGGCAGGCTCGACGAGGTTACTCAATGAGATACTACTCCAACCCCTGCTCAAATTGCTTGAGGTGTCAAGTGGGGCCATAGCAATCATAGCCTGACCTTCTAACTCTGCTTGAAGGTGGGCACGGCATTAGCATCGACTACACATTTGATGTTGGCGGGGGGCCGCAAGAACACGCAAAGGTACAGGCAGACACACAATTGCTCCATAATTTAGGAGCTGGTGGCCTTAATGCACACAGCTTGGCTGATAGGGATGCATGGGAATTGATAAGAATTAAGTCACATACACGCTGTACTTGGCATAAAAGTACCTAAATCTTGAAGCCAGTGCTAGGACAGGCATGCTTGGCAGCTTGCTTCCATAAAAAGCAAGCTATTGGGCTTATGCACATCAATTGATCTTACTGCTTCACGCGCAATTGAGAGGTATTATATCACAGGACAGAGGCAGAACTGTGTCAATTGTGAGCAGCTTCAGCTTCAGGTCTGTTATGGATGTTGCTCTCTTCTTGGTAAGTATTGCCTCAGCTCTAATCTTGTGCAAACAAGTTTGTCCTTTCACACAGTCGCTGCTGAGGCTGCATGACCTGCACTGAAGGTAGCCGCACAGGGGCTCAAGAGTTTACTACTGAAGGTCAAAAAGTAAAGAGTTCACCAAGGATCAACAAGACAAAGAACATTACCCCTGACTCGCTGTCACATTTCTTGCTGAAGCTATATGTTCTGCCCTGTGCCTAGCTGTGCAGGGGCGCAAAAGCGAACAGCCAGGGATGAATAAGACAAGGAACATGACACCTGATCTTTCATAGCAGCTGTATGGTTTGCCCTGTGCCTAGCTGTGCAGGGGCGCAAAAGCAAACAAGCAGAGATGAATAAGACGAGGAACATGACACTTGATTTGCTAACAGTAGCTACTGAAGCTGTATGGTCTGCCTTGTGCCTAGCTACACAGGGGCTTGAAAACTAGCAACTTAAGATGAATAAGACAAGGAACATGACACCTGATTTGCTAACAGCAGCTACTGAAGCTGTATGGTCTGCCTTTTGCCTAGCTACACAGGGGCAAGATCTCGCAGGCAGGCATCAACAATCCAACACACATGGTGCTAGTCCCGAAGGTAGCCACCAGCAGCAAGCGCAGCAACAAGGCAGCAGAACAGAGGCTGAGGGTGCTGACCAGCATGCAGCAAAGGGTCTTGGACATGGTGCAGCTCATACGTTGCCCAAAGACCATGCGGAAGGCGGAGGGAGCTCGCAGCCAGGGCCAGGAGGGGGTGTGCGTGGAGGTGGTGTGGGGGTCACCCAGCAAAAGGGGGAGGGCATGGAGCAAGACACAGTAGAAGGTCCTGGGAGCAGTGAGGAGGAGGCGGGGCATGGTGAGGGGGATGGGGGGGGGCGGGGAGGGCAGCAGCAGTGTGCTCCAATGCAGCTCCGGCGCCGCCAGCAGCCGCAGCAGCAGGGCTTGTTCACCAGGCAGAGTCTGTTTGATGTGAACAGGTTGGTTGCAGTGTTTGAAGTTGAGCTCCTGGCGGTGCTTGTTGCTAAATTGCTCTAGCAGAGCTGCTGCAGTGTCTTTGTACCTGAGCTGCCTTGTTATGCACCTGAGCTGTTGGTTGGGTCTGTTACTGCACAGAGAATGGAAGCACTGGCTTGCTCACTAGGTAGACCCTGTTCAATGTCAGCAGGTCGTTGCAGTTAAGAAGAAGAATTGTAGTTAGATGTATAAGATAAGCTGTGAGCCCTAATGTAGTACAATGGTATATTTTTGCCTAGAGCCTGGAGCCTGGAATGGAGCCTGGTAATTGAGGTAATAAGTGATCTGGTGAATACCAGGAGTATGAAGGTTGTGTTACGTGCAGGGTGTGACCTCTAGCTTCATGGCATTGCTTGTTAGAGCTGGATGAATTGTATGTGGCTTTGTCATGTCCCTTGGTCACTAGGTTGCTGTAGCTGTGTAATCACTAGCTTATACAAGCTAAGCTACCTTTTTATGCAATCCAAGCTCCTTCTGGAGCTCTTTGCTGCACAGATAATAGGCTGACACCTATTAGCTTCAAACGTGGCTTGCTGCTCCAGCTGGTACCACAAGCACGCCTTTGTTTGGGACCCATGCCGCTGCCCATGAGGGTCTTAAATGCTAGGGGCGTGAAAGAAGGGGGTGCTACTGACACACTTCAAACCTGGCATATTGCAGGTTACAAAGCACGCTCACAGAGCTCATGAACAGTGGGTACATTGAAACCGTGAAGCATCTACGGGAGACGCTCCTCATACAAGAATGGGTGAGGCTTTCGAGTCTCGCCTGCATCTGCTTGTTACACAGTTTGCTTGAGGAATGCTTGGAGGTGGTTTCATTTTCTATCAATGCTTAAAAACATGATGTGCATTACAAGCAGTAGTAAGTGGTTGCTTGCACTTGCTACAACTGCAGGATATGAACAACAGGCATCAAGCTAAACGAAGGTGAGTGTCTCTGAAGTGGCCCAAACACTCAAGGGGCATGAGTTCCTGCTCTATCCATTGCAGAATTTAAGTTGCATTATGTACGCGGCCTGTAGGTGGGGATATATAAGGCTTCTAGGCTTGCGTGTACACACACGCGCGCGCGCGCACGTACACACACACACACACACACACACACACACACACACACACACACACGCGCGCGCAAGTATGCCTGCAAATGCACGTTCACACTGCCCTTGACATTGCAGGGCAGTGAGCATGTTTGAGCGCTACGTTGCAGAAAGGGACCTTGTAAAGGAGGTCAGTGACGTTTATGAATTGGCATTCCAATCACCTCAAGTCATAATAAAGATCAGTTACATGCGTCTGCAAGTTTTCTTTTAGTCCCTTGCTTTATTTGCTGGCAAGGGCACTGTCTTATTGGCAACCAGCAAATGTAAATCAATAATAAAAGTGGAGTATCACTGAGCAAACAGAAAGGCCCACCATATTAATCAACATTGTGGTGAAATTACTTTACTATTTCTGCACTCCTGTACCACACTCAAGTTATGTTGCATACAGCTTCCATTGTTAGCTGAAAGCTTTGTCTGCCGCATATGAAGGGTCATATCTGTACATTGATAATGTGCATCCATCTTCTCAGTGCAAACTTCCCTGCGTGTTCTGTACAGAGTTTGCATGTATAAGGATGCCACTATTTACTGTATCATGGGCATTAAACCGCAACAATTGAATGTAGCACAGCAGCATGACAGGATTCAGCATACTCTTGTGGTTACTCACCTCCTAAGGACAGACTTGGTTAGACCAAAGTGACAGAGAGCCTCAGACGGCTTTGCAAGTTCTGTGTCCTTCCGCTTTCTTCATCGTGGCAAGCATGTGGTGCTCAATCCTTCTCAGGTTGGTGGGTACCGGGTGATCACTGCCCTGTATGATGACCCAGACCAAATTGAGAGGTTGATTGCAAACGACCGCATGAGGATGCTGGCGCGCTCTATGGTAGAGGTAAGCACTTGCTATCCAGCACCTACGTAATAAACATGAGTGTGTAGCACATTGCGTTGACTTGCTAGCACACGTTGTGATAAAGGCACGCATTCACTTCCAAATTCCACATCAGTATTGTTCTCTACAAACCTCTCACCCTTGAAGCAACTTTGTTTCAAGCTTACTGCTCCCATTAAGGCCCCACTAACTGACTTCTCATGTGAGCAATGAGAACAGTGTAGTCTCAACGTTGATAAGCAGGCAATTAATTCAATGATCAAATAGTTGCACAGTGCCTGACTTATCGTGCACTGAGAGCATCCTGTCTTTCTAAAATATCTTGGGGATGCATGCAATTCCCTTGCCTTTTCTAAAGCAGCAAATCTTAGGTCTGTGGCCTGCGATCATTGGAGCTCCCTTGCACGCCTTGCTTGCAGGAGTGCTTGAATGTGCGCAAGCTGGAGCTGTACCAATTGTGCAGCGCCCAGGCAGAGAAAATGGCCTCGCAGTCAGCAACAGTATCAGCAGGTGAGCGTCTGCTCACAGCATAACACTCACAACAGAGTGCCTGCTCTCAGCATAGCACTCACAACAGAATGCCTGCTCTCAGCCTAGCGCTTGCAACAGATGAATCTCTGCTCAAGCGCATTGCTCAACATGTGTGTGCATGCGCGCCTCCTCATTAGATCATTACTGTTGGTTCATCAACAATGTATCCAGGCACTTCAGTTCATGCAATGGAGTAAGTTTGGCCCGTTTTGTGACAGCACCAGCAAGTTGGTGGAAACATGGTTGGCTTACAATGACCACCCATTCAAGCTGACAAATAAATCCTGCTTTGTGAAAGCACGGATATGTTGATGCCAGCTCATGCTGTGCAGCCAGAACGCAGCATGCTGGATGCCAGGAAGTCCTTCAGACCTGGCTTTGGGGATAGTGAATTCTGCTTTAACACACAGTGCTTAACCCCACACATACGAGATAGTGATGGACAGTTGGGCAAGATATCAGAAGAGATGCGAGCTTGATCCAGAGTGGATGGTGTAAACCATCGTGCTTACTTGGAGGGAAGTCTGCTCCACCTGGACTGCAATGCGTGATGGTCTTGCCTGCATCTGGATAGATTTCAGTGACTGCAAATGCTAATGCATCATTGGAGGCTCGAAAGGGATCAAGATGTAAAAAGCAAAAACTTGAGAAGGCAGGCCAAGTGAAGCACATCAGCAGCAGGCAACCATTGCAGGCATCCATCACCCATCAGCTAATCAGGGATCACACTTGCAGTACACGGGGGCGTACGCTGGTATGCAATGCATACTATGCATGCACCCGTGCATGCCTGCTGACAAACACTCATGCAGCCACCTGACCTCAGGCAAGCTTAAGTTGCTGCACCTCCTGCTTGTTGTTTTTCTTGCACAGGGCGGGTGCTCACTCCCCTCAGGCAGCGGGCCTGGGGGCTTCTCCTTCGTGGTTGGAAGGCAAGTAACACGTAAACCGCTTGTTGGGGGATGTATTAATTTTGTGCAACTCTTTGCGTGTGACGAGATGCGCGCTCAGCAAGCCTTTTCATGTTAGTGAACAAGTTGTATGCAAAGTAGTGAACTCGCACTCTCTTGCACATGCTTTAGACCTGTATGCTATGCACCTCCTGTGAACGCTCTAGACTTGGTGGGTATTGTAGTACAATGGACATATGACCCAGCCCTAGGAGCTGCAACTGTGCTCCACAAGTGTTATGAGTTTCACCAAGCCCCTCTTTCACTGCAGGCTTGTGCGCCCATTTCTAGCCTCACTTTGTGTTGCCTACCGCACAACTTGTCGCCACCAAGCATCGAGCCCACTAGTGCAAGACACAGGCCCCTGCGTTTACGTATAATTCTGTATATCTCACTGCTTGTTGCCTGCCGCACAACTTCTTGCCGCCGAGCATCAAGGCCGCTTGTGTGGCACAGACTCTTGGTTTTCGTACTCAGTGAGTACTGCTCACTCTAGATTGCATGCTTAATCTAGATTGCTTGCTTTACAGAAACTTGCATCTCCATCCTATTTGCAGTTTACCTGGAGCGTGCTGCTGCCCATTGGCATGATTGAGCGTGTGCTGAGTTTTTTTGGCAAGAGATGAGATCGACGTGTGAGAGCAGTTTGGCTTGAGGAGTTCACGAGTTAAGAGAAGTTACAACTCCTAAGTTAGGAGTTTATCGTTGCCTGGAGGATTGACTCCCTGTTCTGAGAGCTGATTTCCCTCACACAAAGGGACATTCCCTCGAGTGTCTATAACGCTGACGCATTGGTGTGAAACCCAATTTGCTTATTGTGAAGGCTGTGCTTTATTATTTAAAAAAAGAATTGTGATGCTGTTTTAGATCAGCTGCTCAGGAGAGGCTGAGTTTTTCCAGCAACATCAGCCTGCACCAACAGCCAGCCCCAACCTTTCTTGCCCTGTGGCATGTTATTGCAATTATTGACCATTCTTCAGCGTGATGCTTGATTTGCGTGAAGTAATTGAGTTCCAGGTCAGTAAGCTTACCTGCATGCATTGGGCAAGAAATCTTCAATGTCCAGCAGATGAACATGTGCTGTCCTACATAGGATGTTATATGTACGGAAACGAGCCTATTATTACCGCAGATGCATGTCATTCGTCCTTTGATCTCATGCCTGGAAGGAATTGTGTGTGCCATTCACTGTCCCATGTGCCACAGGTTACCTGCAGTGCTAGTGCTAACCTAGCAGATTTGTAGCCTAGGCCACTTTATCATGCCAGCAGCATACCTGCTCAGCCCCCGCTGAGTTTGCAGACAAAATGCCAGCCAGTTGGCACTTTGCTTGGATGTACAAATTGAGAGGGCATAGGGCTATGAGTCCTGTGGTTTTGTTGAAACAACAACAGATGATTGAGCCCTGGGTCTGTCCGGCTTGTGTCACAAGGCTCTATCCAGGATCAGATACTCAATGGTCAGCCAGGCAACTAGCTATGGACTAGCTGCTGGCTGCTTTGCACTAGGTGGCTAAATTCAGTGTCCCTGAGGACCATCAAGGGTCACCGGTCTGATGGGGTCATTTCAAAAGGGCGCTGATCGTTGATGAAGTCGAAACCCCATCCTCGTCAGACTTTTTTTGCGACCAACGGAATCAGAGAGTAATCTCATAAACAAAGATATCCCATGCTGCTGAGACCCACCCCGATTCCGACGTTGCGGAAGTCTTTCTTTGCTGGCAAGTCAGCTTGTCGAGTCGCCCAGCCCTCTGCTCGTAGACTGGTTGCAGCAATGGCAGCTGAGAAGTACGCCACTGTGGTCATTGGAGGAGGGAACGCTGCAGGGGTGAGTTGTTGTTTGTTGGGCCACACAACGTGTGCAAGGATGAGCTCAGCTGCTGCTCTCAACCACTCAACACCCACGCCTGTGCTGCCTGCCACAGTATGTGGCCAAGGAGTTCCTAACTTTATCCCCTCCTGCACTGGGGAAGGATGAGCTCTGCATTCTTTCAGATGAAGGTTTGTGTGGTCCAGAGGCGAGAATGGGAGCTTCATGATGAAGAATTTGCAAATGCCATATTAGCAAGACAGCAGCAGGACAGCATCTTTGTATTTTACATGCAAACACACACACACACACACACACACACACACACACAACCCTGCACACCCTTGCACCTTTCCTTGCAGCTGTATGTGCGTATGAGCGCCCTGCTCTCTCAAAGGCTTACTTGGCTAGTGAAGGTGTGTGAGGCACCGTTTGCAAGCACAGTTTGTTCCCACTTCTCATTGCTCCCTGTGATGATGGGTTGGTAGTGCAGATGACTCTTACTTGAACGTCTCCATGTGTACAGCAGAGCTCTTCACTCTGAATACACGTCATTGGGTTAGCAGGCACTGAGGCAGCACTCACTGACACACACACACACACACACACACACACACACA
>QAXF01003145.1:5014-16020 GCA_004335645.1 Dunaliella sp. WIN1
ACACACACACACACACACACACACACACACACACACACACACACACACACACACACAGAGGGCGGCATTGGAGGTGTGGGTGGCGATGCCAGCATGTACAGGCATACCCGGCAAGACTTCCACTCTCAGGGCAATGAGGACCGCAGGTGGCTTCAGGTATGAATGGGTGTGGTAGTGTTGGTTTGTAATGATGCATGCCCATGAACATTGCACTCTTGTGTTTTCCTCATCTGCAGCTTAGTCGTGTCCATACCTTGCAGTTTGTGCCATATATGTAGTGTAAAGCGCAATGTTGGGGTGTCGGCTGCCAAAGCAGGCCCCTCTCTAGAAGCAGCTTTCACGTGTGTGTGTGTGTGTGTGTGTGTGTGTGTGTGTGTGTTAAGTGTGCTTGTGTGATCAGAGAAGGATGCAAGCTTGGCAGACAACTTCAATGGCTTGAAGCAGAGAAATGTCACTAAATTTAAGGAATTACTCAACAGCAATGACACACACACACACACACACACACACACACACACACACACACACTTGTGGCCTGCAGGAGGAGAATGCAAAGCTGCGCGTGGAGGTGTCGCACCTGGAGTCGGTGGTCAAAGACAAGAGCTCTGTGTTGAGCTTGACAGAAAGCAAGCTGGCTGCCTTGGAGGCGCACCACAAAGTAACCCTTGCAGAATCTCAGGCAAGTGTTGGCACGAGTGTCAAAGCTAGCATTTACATGGGATGCCAGGGCAAACGCAGTGCTAGCTTTGGTGTTTGGGCTCAATTAGTGGCCATTGAGTGTCAAGGCAAGCGTTAACAAGGATGCCAGGGCAAATGCTAGCATAGATAGCAGGAAAAGTGCTAGCTTGGGTGTTTGGGCTCAAGTTGTGGCCAAGCCAACTTGGCATGAGTCTCAAGGCGAGCGTTTACATGGATGCCAGGCCAAGTGCTTGCGTCATGAATTGGCCAAGTGCCAGCATGATTGTCAGGCCAAGTACTAGGAAGGGTGTTTGGGTTCAAATTGTGGCCAAGTCAAGTTGCGGCTCAGAGGTCAAGCTTTAAGGATGTTTGCACACATAGCTAGGCCGGCGACCTGGGCGTTGGGTCTGGCTGGAAGAAATTTGGCTGCCTTGAAGGCCTCCCCCTGCTTGTGCATTTTTGCATCTCAGGTATGCAGGTGTTTTCATTGTGTGGCTGCAGATCACACAGCTACAGTGCGTGCAGTAACAAGCGCAGCAACAGTGCTGCAGAGCAGGCTAGATGATGAGTTTGAAGGAGTGGCTGTGTGTGTGCACGTGTGGGTGTGGGTGGGTTGGTGCGTGAGGGTGTGTGTGCCTGAGATTTGTGCATGCCTCCAGCAAGAGCTCCTTTGTTGGACAGAAAATAGGCTGGCTGCATTGACTGCCCAACATGCACGCGCGCGTGCGCACGCACACGCACACTCACATGCACACACACACACACACACACACACACGTACAGGCCATGGCTGTGAAAGAAGCTGCCACGCTGCGCAATGAGCTGGAAGATGCTCGTCAAGCCCTGGAGCGCATACGCACCCATTATACAGAGGCAGAAGCTGCAAGGAGCAAAGACGCAGCGCGTTTGCAGGTGCGTACGTCTCCCTGTTTGTTGGCAAACGTGAAGTAAAAAGGTGATGTCAGGAAGCTGGCACATCTACATTCCAAAAGACTACTCACTGCATGTATGCACACCCCTCTGTACAATTAAGACAAGCATGAGTGTCAGTTCAGGTCTGTAAGTGTACGCCGCATCCAAACTCCAATGGATTGACCTCTGTAATGTGTGTCACATTCAACCTTCAATGAAATGATCACCGCATCTGTCATTTTCCTTTTTGAGCAAGAAACATAACATAAGCACGTCCACATTATAGTGGAGTACTACCGCAGCGCAGCGGTGCATGGAGGAGCAGCTGATGGGTCTAGGAGTAGGGTTTTAAAGGTAGGGTCAGGGCAATATCCCTGGAGCATGCACCCACTCTGTGTATGGTGGCAGACAGTGCTTGAGTGACGAGGTGGTGCACTTGCAGGATCTGGGCGCACGGTCAATGCTGTGCTGGCATAGTGGGGGGTCCCATAGTGGGGGGTCCCAACCCCGGGTGGAGCAGGGTGGAACATGGGTGGAGCAGACACCTTGGTTGGTCTGAATGAGGCTACAGTGGTTGGAGCAAGTGTATGCACTGTGACACACAGGAGAGCAGGGTGGACCATGGGTGGAGCAGACACCTTGGCTGGTCTGAATGAGGCTACTGAAGTTTGAGCAAGTGTACACACTGTGACACACAGGAGGCAGATGTGCGTACTGCGGGAGCCCTGCAGGCAGACCTCTACAAGAATGGGTGCACTCATGTGTACATGCTTCATGTGTGACACACGTAGCATGATGACTGGCATGCTTGCTCTCAGAGGAGCTCTGATGGCGTACCTCACGCGATCTTTCATGCGCTTGCAGCAAGAAAAGGAGCAGGCGATTGCTGCAGTCAACGCTGAGTTGACGGCCCTTCGCCAGGAGGCTGTAGTGTCCGCTGCAGCTGCAGAAGCGAGGGGCAAGCGGCTGGGTGCCATTGAGAAGGAGGTGGCGGAGGCGCAGATCAAAGCGCAGCAGGCCTCCCTTGCAGACGAGAAGGAGGTGTGTGTGTGCGTGTGTGCGTGCGTGAGTGCGTGCGTGCGGGTGCGTGTGTGTGTGTGTGTGTGTGTATTGTGTATTGTGTGTGTGTGTGTGTGTGTGTGTGTGTGTGTGTGTGTGTGTACGCGCGCGTGCGCTCATGCACAGGTGAGTGCTGAGCAACTGCTTGGTACAGCTGCCATGCAGTCTAAAGCTCACAGTTTACATGCGCATGAGCTTGCTGCACCTGCACATCTGCAAACCCACGCACACAGTGCCGCACACGCATTGCAGAACAAGTGTTTGCATCCTCTTTGCAGGTTGTACTGCGCCACCGCTTGAGCTCTGATTTGTTGGCAGAGCTTGCAGACAAGGTGAGAGTCTGGGTGCAGAGCAGTCAGGCATTGAAGGGCTCTGTCTCCAAGAAAGTCCCTCCAACTCACAAAAAATTTGGTCAATAAATTGAGTTGTTTTTTGTAAAGGCCTGTTATATTCACATGGGTGGAGCAAACGAGGTATTTAACTTCATGCTCTTAGTTCCATAATGCCTCACCGTCTGCATGGACCACTCTTACATTATGCATTGTCCAACTCAGCTCTGTTGCTGTTTGCTTCACTCTGGCTCAAGTTGGCCGCGCCGCTTGGCTCTTTGCTCTTTTGTTCGTTGATGCTGCACTGACTACACATCCCACTCCAAGCAGCACTGTCCATTGATGAGCTCTTGGGCTCAGATGCTTCACTTTGATCGTGCCCCTTCAGATTGACCCACCAGTTATGCCATATGCTGTCAAGCTGCAAGCCAGGGCTGCAGCACCAGTCTTTAACATGGCATGATGCTCGCTGCTCATGACCATGGAGCATACAACATAGATCTGGAGTTTACTGCCCAGCATTTGTCGCATTAGTGAAGAATGCATGTTTGCAATTGATTGAGAGGTCAACAGCTGACCCCAATGCTTGGCCTGTATTTAACAACACCTCCCAACTAACCCCATGCTTCAAGCACTCTCCTCTGCTTGGTGCGTTGGTGAACAACATTTTCTTGCACTCAGAATATAGTCAAAGTAGACACAAGCACTGCAATGGCCAGTGGTAAAGGTACTTCACTTGTTTTGATCCAGGTTGCCTAATAAGTCCTTGGCAGTGAACTTGTCTTCTAAGAACACCCTCAGCTCAAATTGAACCCCCATCTCTAGTTACAATATGTTCATGTCACCTTAACCAAAATCTCACTAGAACCCTTCATTATCATCATGCAAAATCCTGGCAAACCAAAGCGCAGCATATGTATGGTTGGTATTTCTTGATCTTGCTCGCACCAGTTGTCTGTTTACCTCGTACCACCCCTGCACTTGTATAGCGATGCACCTGTAAACCTTTCCCACTCCTCAATTGCTGCAGGTTCGAGCAGCTTCAAACACAGCACATGAGCGGGAGGAGCGCACGCTGTTTGTGCTTGAGCGTGATGTGAAGGACAGGGAGTCCCGGCTAGCATCTCGGGAGAAGATGCTGTCTGAGCGAGAGGGCAGGGTGGGTTTGCTGAGGCAGGGCCTGCAGCGCAGCAATGGTTTGTGGAAGTATGCTACTTCAGCTTGCCCTCCACTTGTTTCTGAGGTCTGGGGCAAAGCGCAAACATGTGGTGTGCATCGTTGTTCACATGTGAAGTACCTGGCATGGGTTCAGCATGGCTTTGCAAGCGCGATTCATCCGTGTTGTCAGCCGGCATTGCTTTGAATGTGCACCCTGCAGTGGTGATGAGGGCAGACTTGTTGGTTGCGGTTATAGAAGTTAAGGGATCGGCGCTTGCCTGTATCGCTGAAAAAACCCCTCACGTAACGCTATTGCCCAACTAAAAGGGGCAGCGTTGCTGCAAAGGGCTTTTAATTTATATTGCTGCATAATGCTTAATAGCACTGGGAAGTGTGACATACATTGCTGTATGCTGAAGCCTACGACTAAGAGGGGAGGGTCGCATGTAGGCGGCATAAGAGCTGCCTTGGCCTGGTTAGCCAGGTCTGGCCGCACACATATTGCAGCATTGGTATCTGTCACTCAGGCTCCTCTTATTGTAATGGACAAAGCCCTTATTTTGATGGATAAAGACACACACGTTGCAGCATTGGTATTTGTCGCTCAGGCTCCTCTTATTGCGATGGACAAAGCCACACACGTTGCAGCATTGGTATCTGTTGCTCAAGCTCTTCTTATTGTGATGGACAAAGCCCTTGCATTCTAACACTTGCAAATTGTGCTACCAAGGCTGCCTGCACACATATTGTGAGCACAGTGCACTGTGGCACTGAACAGTCACAGGACTTGGATAAAACAATTAACACCCATGCAATGTTGCATGTGCATTTGTGTGTTGCCCCTTCAATAGTATTCAAATTCCCTATGCACTAAATTACGCATCTTTCCTTGATGCCATGCAGGTCTCAGAACGTGAGAAGGAGATGGACAAACTGCGTGCAGACCTCCAATCCCTGTCTGCCACACTTGAAAACGCTGCTATCCACCAGCGAGAAGACATACACAGAGAGCAGGTGAGCTCATCCACGCTTGCATGTGCTGGTAGTCATGGCTTGGAGAGGCAGAGCTGTCTGCCGCGCTTGAGGTCGCTGCCATTCACCAACAAGAGGACATACACAGGGAGCAGGTGGATTGTTCCTCACTTGCAAGTGCTGGTATTCATGGTTGGCAAATGTTGTCCCTGTTTGCCATGCTTGACATTGCTTCCATTAAACAGCAGGAAATCGTAGACAGGGAGCAGATGAGTTAACCCATGCTTGCAACATGCCCTGGTAATAATTGGGCTGGAAGAGCAAGAGTGCAGCTTTTATGAGTGAGCATGCTGTATTGCGTCTGATGCGGCTACTGTTGGTTAGTGTGGTGTAACCACTTTGCTACCATACCATAGAAACTGCCGCAGCAACATTCTCTTAATTAAATTTTACTCTTACCCTGAGAATAGTCCTTGAAAGAACTAAGTATGCGGGTACTCATCCCTGCAATTCTGCAGATCCGTCTCGGGAGGGAGGCTCTGCGCATTGATGCTGTTCAAGGCTCTGTGCTGGCGGAGCGTGAGGACCTGCGAGTGCAGGTGAGGGCGTTTGTAACAGTGACTCTTTGACCAGAAAGGTAGCTTTGGTGCAGGTCAGGGCAAAAGGTCTGACGCTGACCTTCTGCCCCTAGTAGATTGCTATGGTGCTTTCCATGGAGCCTGGGCAAATCCATTGCTATATCATTCACTATGAGTTTAGAGCATTCTCACCCTCCAGTAAGTTAGCCGTCACTTTCACGCATAAGCCAACAGTTGTCCTAACTGCTGTCACTTGCAATAAGCTGCCCATGTAGAGCACAAGTTCTTGCAAGAAGCTGAGCATAAAAATTCTTATGTGTGGGAATTGCAACGCACATGCACACGCGCGCGCACGCACACACACACACACACACACACACACACACACAGATTGCTATGGAGCGCAAACTGCTGGAGGAAGCACGTGAATCTCGGCGCAAGGAGCGAGAGCAGCTCATAACTGAGGTGTGTGTGTGTGTGTGTGTGTGTGTGTGTGTGTGTGTGTGTGTGCGTGCGTGTGTGCACCTATCACCTCTTAATTACAGTTACTGCTATCATAGCCAACTTTGGCGTCATGCTGCCACCTCACAAATCATTCTTTGATTATTATCTAAGGTGGGTAGCAATTTATTGCCCGTGCGCAGCGCACATGTCTAGAATTGTTTTGAGGAAGTGGATGTCCTTGAACTTGCTGTCCGTAGGTTCAGGAGGGGCTGTGCCACATATTGTTATCTAACTATGTGTTATGACATAGTGTTCTTTGGCGATGCGGTCTTTCTTTGGCCTACAGCCTTGACATATAGCGGGGTAGTGGCATTTCGCTCACGGAAGTCGTGTATTGATATTTGGGTCATTGTAGTGCACACCACTCTTGCATACGATCATTGTATGCAAGTGGAAAGCTGGCACAAAGTTATGGTACACATAATTGAAAGGCAGGCAAATCACTTGTGGTCTTGCTGCACTTCTACATTCTGTCCCTACCTCCTGCCATGTGCTCCACAAGACACATTCAATTGCACTTCCACAGGTGTCTGCTGAACGACGGGAGATTGCCGTCGAGTACGCAGACACACTCCGGCGCTTGGATGCTGCACGCACAGAGATGCTGCAGTACAAGAACAGGTGGGTGGGCCGGGCCGACTTGCTCCCTCCCTGCCACCTTCCGTGTCTGACAAGGCCACCAAGTGGCATGTATTCTTGCTCATTTTGCGTGCGAAGAAGATGAAGTTGAGGGGTGTTCTGGACTGTAAAGGCACTGAGCCTTCAAGGTTATGGCTGCAGGTCTTTGATAGTCAGCTGGTGGTGCTGTGTTTGTTGTTGCTCTGTTTGCATACTTGCACAACATGCCTGACAATAGTACTAGTAAACTTTCTACGCGGAACCACTGCCTTGTTTTCTAATCCCATATGCACATACATTATGCGTGTACTCACCCAGCGTGCGCACACATGCACGCGCGCGCGCATACACACACACACACACACGCACACACACACACACACTCACACACAATTGCAGGCTGGTGGAGTATGAGGCTCGCGCCTCTGCTGCACTCCAGCAAGCTGTTGCAGAGGAGGAGCGGCTGGCAAAGGTAACCCAGGCTGCCTCCATGAAGCAGGAGATGCTGGATGCAGCATTCAAGTCCGTCAAGGTGAATGGATGTGCTTGGTTTGCTTTCATGTGCTTGCATATGTGTGTGTGTGTGTGTGTGTGTGTGTGTGTGTGTGTGCGCGCGCGCACGTGTGCGCTCTTCTTTACAGTTATACCCTGTGCTTGGTAGATCCTGAGAGGTGTCATCATCAATCATACCATGCAGAATAGACCACCTATCATCAAAATAGGTGGTGTTCAATAATGGAAGCCTGCATGAGCCTGCTGTGCAACAGGAGTACTTGGTCAAAGCTGCAGCTTAATTGCAGGGTTGACCTGCACAAGCTACCTTCTTTCGTGTCTTCTTCCAACACTCGATGCTTTCACGGTTGTAGGATCTGGCTTGATCGTATCTAAGGTTTGCCCAGAGTGAAGTGTGGTGCAAGAGGAAAGGGCTGCGCATGGATCAAAGATGCAGTGAATGAGCATGCTGTCATAGTTGGGGCTCAGAGCACAAGCTGTTGGTGCATTGTGTCAGTTCATATGGGTGCATTGTATCAGTTTATATGCCTGCAAGACTGATCTGACTTATGTGATATATAACTACACGTGCATGCTATATTTGACCTACCATAATGGGCGACTGTGTGCAAGTGCGTGAATCTAGAGGGTGCGGAAAATTGTTTGTGATAGTTGACTGGGCAGGATTGTTATCTGAATGTGTGACATTGACCGAGCAGGCGCGATGGACAGTTGCATGTGTATGATATATGATAAGACCTAGCAGCATTGTTGCCTGTGTGTGCAGGACGAGAAGGCAGCCCTTGAAGCGGAGGCGAAGTTGCTCATTGAGCATGCAGCAAAGCTGGAAGCACAGAGCAGCGACCTGGCAGCCAGCAGCGCCCAGTTTGAAGTGATGAAGGTAAGCTGCTAACATCACAAACAACAGCTGCAGCAGCAGGTGAGCTGTTATCAACAAGGATAACAGCTGCAGCAGCATCTGCAGTGGCATCAGAACAGGGATGTAAAAAATTTCAGGCGTGGTGCGCACTTGTATGGCTGATGTGACACTCTGCTGGCTGTTTGCAGGAGTCACACATGGCGGTTGGTAGTGCCAAATGGGCAATGCATACACAAGCTTACATGCTCGTTTTCAGCACACTCATGCATGATATGATTTGCTGTCTGGGCATGCTCATGTATCACATGCTGGCTGTGGGGATACTCTGCAACTGATTGTCGTTTGCTCTCAGTCAGGTCTGTGCGTACAGACAACGCACAATATGGGCAGTCTGACTAAAGGATGCATGCCAATCAGTGTTGTGCATGTACGGCGTCAATCATTAATAACACTGTCTATTACAGTGCTTACATGACGTCTACATCAGCAGAATATACTGTGATTTACTGTTGTAATTTCACCATAACTATCAGACCGAACCGTCAATGATGGTATGGCATCAACCGCCATGTGCACAACATTGATGTCAATTATGGAGGCTTCAAATGAAAGTTGCCTGTTGATATGTGTCCCCCGGCAAAGTGTATACATACAAAGTGTTACGTAAAATGGTCCTAAATTAAATTTGGCCACACACTACAGCTCCAACACTGGTTTTAAATTAGAACGAGAGGTAAAGAGAGCCTTCTCAGCCACATGTGGCTGCCATTCCCCCCCGTGTACTGTCCTTGTACTGCCCTTGATGCATGTATTATTCCAATCTGAAGGCACGCACCTCCCTTTAGGGACTGATGCGAGATATGATTTTACCCTGAAGGAAGCCATGATGAGCTTATGCTGCTGACTCAAAGGAACAGTGGCTGGAGACGACTGCAACTCCGACTCAAATTAGAGCTTAGCAGCAGCAACAAGAAGAAGTTCCGCCATCTGGTTCATCAGCATCATAAGGCTGGGTTTGGTTGCATGGTGTGTCCCAATGTTTTAAGGCTGAGCCTGATTGCATGGTGCGTTTAATGTTTCCAGGCTGATTTTGACAAGCAGCGACAAGACCATAGCGTGGATGCTGCACACGTGAGAGCGCTGGGGCTACAAGCTGAGGAAAATCAGCGGCAAGTCAACCTGATCAAGCAGGTGGGTTGCGCGTGTGTGTGTGTGTGTGTGTGTGTGTGTGTGAGTGTGGGTGTGAAATTCGTGTGTTAGTGTTGACTGACAGGTGGGTGCCTTCTAAATTAGAAGTTCTGATTAACTAGGTCATCTAGCTGGCACGCAAGGCAGATGAGTCTTGCGGCCCCAGAGCAAACAGGGCCTTTACTGTGCCTGTGTGATGAGGCCTAAGCTCCAGGTGAATTGCCCGGGGGCCTATATGCTTACCTGAACGCGCTGAACCATGCGGTCTCACACCCTAATTGACTTCCCCTACACATCACACATGGCCTGAACCAAGATGGTGTGAGCGTGGCCTAAGAAGCATGCACCTGCTTTGCTGCATGTTTGTTCCTCTTAATGGCCTAAAAAGGGGAAGATGACATATCTAGCATTAAAGCATGGTACAGGGCCCATGCATGCTTGCCAGCTTGCTCCTAAACAGTGCGGACAGTGGGGAGACGGTTATCACATGAGCTGCAGAGGCTCATGCCTGATGTCTGCAGAGGCTCATGCCTGATGTGGCCTGGATATCTGCATCTCACGCTCAGCAAGCATGAACAATCTTTGCGCTCCCCGTACCCGTCAGCTGTCATCACCCCCCCCCCCTTGTGCACTCTGCGTCACCCGCACTCAGCAGGGTCTAGACCACTCTGTGTCACCTGCACTGTCTCTTTCACTGCACTTTGTCATCACTGTGTCTACGTCACTGTCTAGACCACTCTGTGTCGCCTGCACTGCCTCTGTGTCACCTGCACTGTCTCTGTCACCTACACTGCATCACTGCACTGTGTCACTGCGTCTAGACCACTCTGTATCACCTGCACTCAGCAGGGTCTAGACCACTTTGTGTCACCTGCACTTAGCAGGGTCTAGACCACTCTGTGTCACCTACACTGCATCACTGCACTATGCCACTGCGTCTAGACCACTCTGTGTCACCTGCAATCAACAGGGTCTAGACCACGAGCGCGTGAGCATAGCTCAGGAGCGGCGCACGCTTGCCCAGGAGCGGTTGGATGCTAGCAAGGCAGTGGACAGCAGCCGGGAGGCGCAGAGGAAGCTGGCGGATGCTGTGCGTGCATGGGTGGCACAGGTATGTATTTGCCTGTTAGACAGGTGCACGTGTTGGCAAATGAGAGTGAGTGCGTGTGCCTGTGTGTGTGTCTCTGTGTGTACATCTACGTAACCAGCGTGATTCCTATGCCCATAACAAGCGCGCGCGCGCATACACGCACACACACGCGCGCACACACACACACACACACACACACACACACACACACGTATACATACACGCAGGGTGTGCCTATCCCCTTTGCTGTAGACGTTGCCCCTAGCGGTGACCTGGGCCTGGGCCGGCTCCCCAGTGCCCCTGTCTTTGCTGCCAGCCCCCCCAAGGAGGGGGGCCAAGCCCACCACCCAAAAGAGCAGCGCGCCTTTCGTGGGGGGCACTACTCAAAGGCATGCGCGCAGTCAGGGGCCGAGGTCGGGTCACCCGGGAAGGGACGGAACAGGCTGAAGCATGAGCTGGGACGGGTGCGTGCCGTGTGTGTGCGCGCGTGTGTGTGTGCGGGTGTGGGTGCGCGTGTGTGTGTGTGTGTGTGTGTGTGTGTGTGTGTG
>QAXF01003204.1:2569-14962 GCA_004335645.1 Dunaliella sp. WIN1
CAACTTAAAGGTCCGGGTCTATCACAAGAACATCCTGGTGGTCACGGATCCAGTGCTGGTCATACAAGTGCTAGAACGTGGCACGGCATCCTTCCCAAAGGCTGCGCTCGCCTACAATGGAGCTGTAGAGGTGGGCTGCAATGGGTTGCACTTACATTAATTCCAAGGAGGATACTGTTGCATGCAGTATAGTGGCGCTGCATCCGGTGTGGGTTACAAGCACTATGGTTCAAGGGGGAGGCTGTTGCATAAAGGTTCGTGGCAACAGCTTTCGCTCTTGCACTCCAGTGCACAAACAGGTGTGCTTGCAGTGGCGCTGCATGTGAGCAGTGGCTATGTTTGGGCACGTTGATTTTGCAATTTCAAGCTCTGCTCACGTAACCGCATAACAGGTGTCAAGGCTCATGCGTTTCTGTGCGTATTAACCAACCTCTTGTGGGCCTATAACACCCACCTTGATACTACTGTATGAAGTTCAGAAAGGCTTCCTCAAGTACTTTGCAGCCAAGCATGCAAGGTCAAAACACACACACACACACACACACACACACACACACACGCGCGCACTGCCATTTTAGGGGAAATGGCTTCCAGGTGGACGTGAGCTTGCTCAGATTGCAGGAGCAGTTGTGCTGTACTAGTGCGCTGCTATCCATGAGGCCTCTTTCATGAGGCCTCATGCGCTTTATTTGTATACACTACCCAAGAGGCCTCTTGCGCTCTAAGTGTATACACTTGTAACAGCCATGCAGCAGAGAGGGCGACTTTAACAATTGGCTCTTGTATCACCTCCAAGTGTTTTATAATATGGCAATATTCACATTGGTGCAGCGTTGCTTTCTATCCTGTGTTTCATCAATCTGCTGGTCTTACTTCACAAATGCACCTTGTACCTCCTTAACATTGATGATGATAACATTGTTGAGGCAATGTTCCTGCTGATCCTTGATGTACTCTATTTTACATAATCAACTTCCCTGTCCTTGCAGCTAACAGCACTTTTCATGAGCTTCTTCCCTGTCATTGCAGCTAACAGGCGTTAAGGGCAACAGGAACTTGTTTACTCACCTATCCGACGACAACCAATCAGAGTGGTACCGCACAAGGAAGATGCTTGCCCCTGCATTTTCCATGCGCGCCGTCCATTCCTACTTCCATATCATCCGGTGAGCAGGGGTATCCTTGCAGACTGCGCGGTTGTAGAGGCATGTGGTGTGCATATGACTCAACTTGAGTGTATGACTCATATGATACGTCACATAATATGATATGTCGTATGATATGTCATATAATATCTTTAGAGGAGACCTGAGCCTGACCTGAGTCTGAGCTAGTACTCTTTGGAATGTGGTTCCTTACACTCGGTGCGCTCCAGAACATGGTTAGAACAGCCAGGCCCACCTCAGCTTTGCACCCAGCATGCTCCCTAACATTGATTCCTGATTCTGTCAGCACTGACAGTGCTCACAGTGTGTGTGGCACTGCCTGTAAAAATGTGTGTAACAGTACGTGAAGTACTGTGTGTGACAGAGCGTGTGCAATCCTGCTCATTCGGCACCAAATGTCGCACTTGCTGTCAAGGCAAAGCCTAGCACCACCCTCCCTTGCCCCTTGGTGCCCTCGCTCCTTGCACACATCTTGCTTCTTACAAAGCTTGCACTTAGAACCCTTCTCCCTTGCTCCTTGGTACCCTTGCTCCTCGCACGCATCTTGCTTCTCACAAAATGCTGCGTTCATTACCACCCTCCCTTGCTCCAAGTATGCCCTCGCTCCTTGCACACATCTTGCTTCTCACAAAGGTCTGCACTTACTACCCTCCTCCCTAGCTGAAAGGGTGTTCTTGCTCCTCGCGCACATCTTGCTTCTCACACAGGGCCGCAACAACTACCCTCCTCCCTTTCTCCAATCTTGCTGGCCCCCTGACAGGAGTCAGAGCTCACAATAACAAGGTTTTCAGAACCTACTTCCTGCTCTGTTGCACGTACTCATAAGGGCACCAGCATTAATTTGGCATAGAGCAATTGCTACAGAGTGGCTAATCCTGTGGCTAAGGTTGTTACAGCTCCCAAAGCACCCATTCAAAACTCTGTTCAATGTCATGACACGACGCATCCCATCTCTCTTCCTGTTCCTTGGCGCAAATTGCAGAGTAGCAGTGGCGCAAATTGCAGGGTAGCGGTAAAGGGGGATGTATGCCCCCCGTTTAACCCACCCACGCACAGTTGTAAGTGCAAGCATGAGCATGTTATGAGGACCCTTTAAGTTACAGTTTGAGCACAGGTAGAGGGCCCTCCGAGATGCCCCTTTGCCTTAATCAGGTCCAAATAAATTGCAAGCATCAGCACGTGACAGGGACTCTTCACGTGCAAGTGAAGATACCTCTTAAATGACCTCTGCAACATGCCCTTGCATGTGTTTGTGTGCCTGGATCAGGTCCAAAGGGGAGCAGCTCAGCAAGGTTCTGATGGCCAATGCTGAGAAGCCCGCTGGAGGCCCCAGCGCAAAGGCACGCGTTGAGATCCATGAAGCCACCCTCAGGGCTTCTTTTGACATCATTGGGCAAGCAGGTGAGGGGTAGGCAACATGTTCAGTGAATATTACCTATTATTATGGTATTATGTAGTCTAGTAAAATTGGTTAAGAAACCTGTGAACTAGGGAATTTGTAGCACAGCCACCCTGCCCTGCTCTGCTTGTGCAATTACAGCCAAGTTTGGAGCTGGAGCAAGCATCAAGGCACTTGAAAGCCAAGTTAAGAGTAGGTTAGAAGATTTAGACATGATAGTCCAAAGGCCCAGCCAAAGTAGCGACTTTGTTACAGACCAGCAAACTGGCAAGGGGCGAAGGAAGAGCCAACAAGACAGCAAAGCTAAGCTTGACAGGCTGCTGCATGAGCCCTTGCCTAGTCAAGGGCCGGCTCTTTACTGATGTCACGCTCTCATTTCCCCAACACTAGTACAAGCAGCAGCACTAGTTACAAATAAAAGCAAGGATGAACAAAGAGAGCAGCTTCTATGTGGCTGCTTAAACGCAAGCTGTGAGGGCATGTGCTTAACACCATGAAAGTGCGCTGGGTGCCGACCTGGATTGTGTTGAAGGTGAAGGTTACATAGCTGTACCTGCCTGCAAGGGCATCTTAGCTGAAGCAAAAGACGCCTGCAACCAAAGACCTAAAAAACTTGAAGAAACAGAAAGATTGTGTTCAAAACCGTGTGTGTCAGGTGTGTGAGCACCATGTGTGAGCACCAAGACCGTGTGTGCTGCACAGTTGGCGCTACCTTCCTAATGATGGTGCTGGCCATACTTCACCTAGTAGGCAAATGCTTGAGTGAGAAAAGTATTTGAGAAATCACGCTGTTGTGCAAGGAGTGAAAGCAAATGTATGTTGCTGGTGTCGAGGACACCAGCTACCTTCCGCAGCCCACAGGTGTAAGAAGAGGCCGGGTGTGTGTCGATGCTGTTACAGGATTCCATCTGCCCTGGGACACCCTCAGTCACACAGGCACCCAGTCTGGCGCCCACCAAGAGGAGGACAATGGGTTGTGGATACTGCATGCTACTGATGCTTCCCTGGAAGAAGTCACCAAACGTGCGGCCAACCCTTTCAGGGTGATTCTCCAAAGGTGCGTGAGGCAGGCGGCTCAGATGGTCACCTGGCTATTGAGAAGTTTCCAGCATGTGTGTTTGGATGTGCTTTTGGTTTTCATTGCACAATCAGTTACAGCTGCCGCTATCGCTATAAGGCCAGCAAGCCGTGCTCCTGTGCTTACGGGCATTTCCTTTTGTTTTGATTTCAACTAACTCAGACAGGTCTTTATTTATTAAGCTTGAACAGGTATTCATGAGTTAGTTCTTCCTGATTTGTATTATACAACTGGGCCATTCTTGGAAGTAATGCCTACTTTAACCAGTGCGTTCTCAATAAGACGCGTGGTTGCTTGTGCCCCAAGAATGAGCCTCTTTCAGCTTTGTCTACATTAGGCACGCAACCTGCTTCTGATAATTAAACCTTGACTCAATGCATGCTTACGCTACTCCTTATACTTGCTTCTGCTATTTTCTTCCACTGCTTAATCCTAGTACTGACTTATGGTGTTTGCGCTACTGCTCTACTGCAAGGCAACAAAGTGTACTCTGCAAACAGCCGTTGTCCAATGCAAAGCTATTTCATCCTGCACATTGTGGATGACAGGCTGTCCTAACTTGGTGCACTGCGTGCACGTGACTCATATGTGACAAGTGCAACATATTGCAGGCTGTTCCCCTTCCTCCCCTCCAATCGTGAGGTCCATGCAAGGATTGCTAGGACCCATGCAGCTTACTACAAAGTTCTGGAGCTGTTGAAGAAGCAGGGGCCACCTAGTGAGGATGACAGGTCCATCAGCGCCGCTCTTCGAAGGTGCTTATCACACCACTGAAGTTAGTACCCGGCATAATGACGATGATGTCAATGAAAGTGCCCACAGGCAGGTTTTAAAGTACTGGGGTGAAGAAACCTTTTTGTCCAGCGCAGGCTTTAACTGTGAAGCTTAAACGATTGCTGATGTAATAGCTAATAAGATACTGAGAGCAAATAAGGGGTGCGTGGCTGACTAGCTGGGCTTAATATAATGCACTTGAACATCGTGGTCATCCCACTGGGCACAGAGGGAGGCAAAATAATTGCACTCAATAAAAACATACATTATGATTGAATAAGTAAAAACATATACCTGTGACTTGTTCTGAATGTAAGAGCTTAGTTCTTGAAAAGGCCTCGAGTAAAAAATTGGAGCATTTTTGTCAAATTACTTTTTAAGGCAGTGATCCAGTCTCCAGCCTGCATGCACCCTGTCCCAAACAGTTAACGAGGGACGGCTGATTGTGAAAGCTTCCATGATTAGGGTCGAACAACCTTGCATCTCATCTTGCGCTTTGAAGTCTCAGAAGTATAGACTTAAGCCTCTAGTTATTCCTTACCTGCTCTAAGTAAAGAAATTTGCACAAGAATTAGCCATTTACAGTGGACACAGCAATTGGTTCCTTAGCTCACCTTGTGACTTCAGACACCTGCATTCTGTTGCAAGCGCAAGAGCTCTCAGTTTTACAGGAGCTTAATCCTGTCTTATTGAATGCAGGATGAGGGACTCAGATGGTCAGCTGCTGTCAGATGATAAGCTAACTGGAGAGATCAGCGTGATGCTGATAGGAGGTACGGTGCCGCTTATGCGAGGTGTTGTAGTAATGGCAGTTACTACTATTCCCGCCACCTGTTGAGACAGCTTCAAGTTTAGAACAATTGTGACAGCCACAAGAGGGTGTTGCAAGTGACCGGCTGTTCTCAGTCTCACTCGTGCCAGCCTCATGTAGGTGTTGCATCTGACCGGCTGTTGTTAGTTACCATTGTACCAGGTACAGGTGAGTGTTACAAATGACCGGCTGTTGTCAGTCAGTCACGCTTGTGCCAGTCACAAGAGGGTGTTGCAAGTAACCGGATGTTGTTACTTACCATTGTGCCAGGTACAGGTGAGTGTTGCAAATGACCGGCTGTTGTCAGTCTCAGCAGTGAAGGTGTGTGCTATGTACACCATTGAGCATCACACATCTCCACCACAACTGCCCCCTTTATTGCTCTGCTGGGTTGTTTTGCTCTAGCAGAGCTCTTCTTGGCTCATTTACTTCAATGATGAGAGTATTGGATCTTACGGCAAGCACACCCTAGCAATGCCCTTAAAGTAATGGATGGCTCATCGCATTACTTGCCATAACTTAATCCTTTCTCGCAAGATGACAGCTTCACATCACAGTCGGTTCGTTTGTAGCTTCTTTGCAGTGTGTTGCAAGCTAGCACTCAGTTCACTGGGTGGGTTATTATGATCACACAACTAATTTTAAGCCGGAGGTGAGGTTGAAGTGTGACCTAGGAGATTGTCGTAGTCCAGTGACGTGCCAAACATGACGACACAAAAAGCTCTTGCACCAATTGTGGTTTATATTCATGCTACCCTCCTGCAGGGTATGACACTAGCGGGACATTAGTGCAGTGGACATTGTACGCAATTGCCAATAACCCTGAGGTATGTGCTTAAAGACTGTCAGTCAGTTTGCGTGTGGGTTATTAATCTCTGCAAATGCATGAGCCCTTGCATACAAATGCTCTTGGATCTGTAGCCTTGTTCCAAACATGTGTGCACACATTAAACCATTGTATTTTACAAGCAAGCTGGCAGTGTCACTTGTTGACTGTAAGCCTATCCTTGTAAACCTAGTATGCACTGAAATTATTTGACGTTTTTTACATTTAGAGCCCTAGTGCTGCTGCGTCTGCACACGCACATAAGTGCATGCATGTGCACACACAATACAACAAATGCATAACCAAGCCTCAATGCTACAGCGCTGTGCAGCAGCGCAATTTTCCTCTATGTACAACTTACCTGTTATGCGTCAGCGATTGCATCATTTTGCACAATGATAACAGGGCAGGAAGATGTAAGCATAGCAATGCAAGGTTCTGCTAAGCTTCTGGCAAAGACTGGTGAATTTGCATTGCCCATGAAAGACGAGCAATGAGCTCTTGCAAGATTGGTTGGCGTGTGGTCTGTAGCAGCTTAACACCCTGCTCATGGAGTCTACCAAGAAGCCCCTCTTTGTCACTGATCTATAGATTTAAGCACACAGCATAAGGCATGTCATCTCTGCCTTGGTGCGTTAAAGCAGACTAGCGCTGATCATCCTGCTTCACAACTACGATGAGTAAATTTGCTCAATGCTTCCTGCTTAATTCCATGAGACAGCAGATCCATGTACGACTGCCTGCTGCTGGTGTATTGGCTATTAATTGCCGCGTAATGCATGCCTTGTAAGTATGTCGTGGCCAGGAAGAAGTTGTGCGTTCTGTCTTGCTTGATAAGCTGGAATAAGGTGTGCTCCATGTTAACTCAGGACTTGTGTGTTGCAAGCATGCTGGCCCTCATGGTAGCGCAGAGCCTGCCTTATAAGCGCATGAGGAGCCCTGAATTGTTGGCTATCTGTACCAAGCATGCTTATGCACAGTTACTGCCTTGTTATTTTTTATCCTTTGCCCGCTACAGGTCCAATCCAAGCTGAGACAGGAGCTAGATGATGCAGGCTTGCTCATCCGGGCTGGCGACAAAGGTAACACTAGCTATAGCCAAAGGTTATAATAAAGGTACAGGTAATAGTAATAGTCAGTTGGGTTAGGAATTTGAAATACCATGTTAGGCTGTTCAGTCAGCTTGCCGCTTTCAGAGGCCCAGCCAAAGTAGCGACTGTGCTATGGACCAAAAAGCAAGTTGGTGAGGGGCAAAGGATCAGCCATAGATGGAAGTGGATTACAATTTAATAACACCATGTAAAACTTCTTTGTTGTCCAGGCTGATGCAGCGGCAGCTGCTTTACAGTTAAAGGGCTCTTAAAGAAAGATACCTGCTTTGCTGCCTTCATTTATTTTCTTTCTGGCTTTCCCGGTATGTTGGCTTACACAGTGTGTTTTCCCGTGACAGAGTTGACTGCTTGGATGGGCCTCTAAGAGCTGAAGACTACAGCTTCCCCTGCATGACAGCCCTGCTAACATCTTTATATGATGCCTTAAATGTGGCCCCAAATGCCAACCCATCCTTTGAGCGGTGCAACAGCCTTGTGTAGCAACACAAATAAAAGAGCACGAACACTAAGTTGTTGGCAAATTAAATCCTGATGCTAAGTGGTGTGAAAGTTGAGGTCCAGTCAGGACCAGGATTCCTGTAGGTATTCGCAGAGAAAACAAGCAAGTATTCACCTGCAGGTCAAACATGCACCTACTGCCCAATGTCCGGCTTAAAGCTACAAAACAAAACAGCTGCAGGGCCCAACAGAAGCAGTGACCGTGTTACGGATTAAAAGTCTGGCAAGAGGCAGAGGAAAAGCTATGCTAATGCAATGAGGCTGCTGCTTGCAACCTTCTTCCTTGCACCTTGTTCTGTACCCAGCCTCAAAGTATCACATAGAAGGTGTAATGAGATGTTAGAGGTACAAGCTTTTTTCAGACAATGTTAAATGGCTCTGTAAAGTTGGAAATAAGTCTTCTGAGTCCTTTGTGACATGCTGGTTTATAAAAAAGGCCAATAACAGTGCAAAAATGGTAATCAAGGCTGCGTATAACAACGTTAACCTACATACGCATTGTGTGTTAATCGCTACAACAGCAAACTGTGGTTGTTGATCCCTGCTGAACTTCTCAAGTCTTCACTCCATACCCCAGCAGGCAAGTTTCAATCTGACCCACGTTGCCACACAAGGCAAACAAATGGCACGAGCATCATTAAAATGTGCATTACATTACGGTCCTGTCTGATGCCGCGAAGCCTACATAAAAGCCAGACTGCCTTCTGCTGCCCTTGCAGGCTTCAGGCCACTGGCCATGGACCGCCTGGCTGTGCCCACTCTTCAATCTGTAAACCAAAATTTCTTCTGCTTCCCATGCAGACTTCAAGCCGCTGGCCATGGACCACCTGGCGCTGCCTTACTTAAATTTGGTGGTCAGGGAGAGCATGCGCCTGCATACTGTCTCTGGATCTACAGCAACTGTAAGGTGAACACTGTGAGGTTTGTGCACACAGGGGCCTCAGGGGTTGTTTGCGCAGGAGCTCTGTTGTATATATGGATGCAGCAAGACATACGGGCCTGCACATGTTGTCTATGCTTGTAAGGAGATAATGATTGCAATGACTTTTACAAGAAAGACTTTGCGCAGGTAGTGTGCAGTGGGTAACACTGGTGGATGGGCTGATGCACCCATATGCCATCTCTGGATTTCGAGGTTGACAGACAAACAAAATTAGCATACAACAACAAAGGTCATGAAGTGTTGTGGACATACTCATGCGCTTGCACACAATCCATGGAATTTGGTTACTGGGTAAATCTGCATCCTCATGAAGTGCTGCACGGTCTCCAGCATCTTATTTGCCGGTACTTTGCCTGTTACCGTGCTAATTTAGAGAAGAAGACTTGTTTATTAGGTGTCACATCTGTCATGAGATGTTCTGTCCCAACAAGCACAGAGCAATGGAACCACACATGTCTGTAATGGACTTGTCCAGCTTTTCTCTGCGCTGGTGATACCTGCTAGACTAAGCTGGTATCTGTTATTCAGCAACACAGTGCTGCAGTTCTCTGCAGTGGTGATACACGTGTGACTATGAAGTTTAGCAGACTTGAAAAACATGAACGTTCGACCAAAGGTCTCCCCCTTTCTCACATCCAGCAGCAGCAAGAATGTGGAAATCGTATCAGCTATGAAACTGATGCCTATATTATATCGATTGTCTTTTTTATGCATGCTCTAATGTTCAGGTGAAGCTTGAAACATGCCATACACACGTTGAGCAAAAGCATTGACCTAGCCTAAGGCCTTCTCTGGGCTTGACCCAATTGCATGTCTAAATACAACTCGCAGGCATTATGCAATTCCTTTTTATCAGCTCTTGTCACACTTGCTTGCACACCAAGTAAACATCACTGTACAACATGATTAGAGGGCAAGCTTCCTTCCAACACTTTTTCTCAGGGAGTGTGCCCATGACATGGAGTTTGGAGGCTACAGCGTCAAGAAAGGCACACCAGTGTGGATCCCCTTTTTCTCCATGGCCAATTCCGCACACAACTTTGTGAAGCCTGAAGTATTTTGGCCAGAAAGGTATGTTGTTGTATTCTTTGCCTACTTGAAGGTTGTAAATGCTCTCCATGCAACCAAGGCTACAATATAGAAGCTGCATCTTTCTTCGCCAACCTCCTTTCTTGCCTGCCCTCCTATGCCTGGCCTGTTTCTTTGTTTTGAAGTCACCATCATTCTTGCCATAGCCATATCTTATTACCCTTGCCGTTGTGGTGGATTTGAGTTGCCCTTTCTCTGGGGTCTCGAGCTCAATGTGAAGTTGGCATCATGCAACGTAGCAGCCACCGTACGATGGAGCGCTTAGTAACCTCCAATGCTCATCACATTGCTCCCATTGTTCTGGTGTTAAGTTTGAGTTGATTTTCATTACTCATTTCTTGTAAGGGGGTCAGCTGAGGCTCCAATCCAGCCGCATCTTTGCATTGTTCTAGCATACATGCGCACATGGTACTAAGTGCTAGGTTTAAGCTGGAATGCTATGTGTTGCGTTAGATTTTGGAGGCAGCATGCAGAGGCGCACACGCCCCATTGACCATGGTATTGATAGTATCAGCGTTGGAAGTTGCAGCGGAGCTTAGCCAGGCTGCCATTACAGTCACACATCTGCAATAATGGGCGTATTATTCCTGAGTGAGATGTCTGCGATCTTTACTCAATCCGGAATTGCTCTGCAGGTCACTGAATGCTGTGCGTGTTGCACCGTACGCGGTAAAGTTCTTATACAGAACCACTTGAAGGGAAGGTGTACGGCTCGTGCAGTACAAGAGATCTGCCACCCTGCTTATCACTTGAAAGTACTCCTTATTAGGAATTCATATTCTTGGTTTCTTGGTGTTTGGTTGCAGGCATCTTCTGCTCAGTTAAGCTGCTCCTCCAGCAGGTACAGCTATGTAACCTTGACCTTAACCTTCTCCTTACCAATCAAACAGGTGGCTGTGCGAAGAGGATCAGCATGCAGAAGCTGCGCCAAGGGGTGCAGGGGCTCCTACCGCCGAGCCTGGTAAGGCCACTTTTTTACTGCATCTGCTAAGAGGAGGGAAACTTTATGTTGGGCATGACACTCACACTCCCTAGATTAGAGAGGTAGATGGGTC
The DNA here is from genome assembly GCA_004335645.1 of Dunaliella sp. WIN1. Taxonomy (NCBI): domain Eukaryota; kingdom Viridiplantae; phylum Chlorophyta; class Chlorophyceae; order Chlamydomonadales; family Dunaliellaceae; genus Dunaliella; species Dunaliella sp. WIN1. The sequence continues at coordinate 13,321 of QAXF01003204.1, forward strand.
TATTTATGGTTCAAAGATCTGCGGGTCTACTTCACACAAGGAGATGGAATTAAAGTAGTCATTAACGCTCAGGATAGCTAGCGTTTCTGGCAGCGGATGGTGGCTGCAAGTAATTTCTATGGCACATACAGAGACAAGTGTAGTTCCGATAAGACAATTGCAAGTGCTGATTGCAAAGACTTATAAAGGTGTTTTGAGCCTCCGTCACAAAGGATGCCTCCTTGACCACAATTACAAGTCCCCAAATGCATGTGCTAATTGTAAAGACCAGTCAAAGTCTGAGAGACTCTCACAAAAGATGCCTCATTGACCACATCTGACCAAGCAGTGCTTACACATCCCCATCTGTTCCCGCCTTGCATGTACACTGCCCTTATAAAATCTGTTTCTCGTGGACTAACGCAATGGCTAAGACCTATGCATCAATAATGCTGTGTGCAGTATACTTTAAAGCGGCCACACATACTTACCTGCGAACCTAGCCCAAAGTGTGCCCACACAGGGGGGAGGTAGACATATGCTCCTTCAGCAGCAAATATGACCAACAGTGAACCTCGGTAACCTCAGCTGCAGGTCCAGCCCAAGAAATGCCCATACATAAGGTGCCAATCACATGCTTCTCCAACAGCACCCATAGCCAGCAGTGAACCACGCTTGCTTCAGCTTCAGGCCCAGCCCATGGAGAGCCCTCACAAGTGGTGCCAAGCAATTTCTTATCCAAGAGCATCTCTTCACCAACAGTAAACGAAGTTCAAACAACAGTTCACCACTTCCACTTCAGCTGCAGGCCCAGCCCATGGAGAGCCCACTCCATCTGGTAACTCAGCCATGCCCTCCAAGTCAAGCTTGCCTTTCAGCTATGGCACACGCTCCTGCATCGGCTCAAACCTGGGGGCTGTCGTGACCAAGACACTGCTGCTGGTAAGCTTGGAAGCAGTGCTGCTGGATCTCAGTTGCATGAAGCTTGAAAGCTGTGCTGCTGGATTTCTGAATTATGAGTCGACTATCATGGTACTTTATCCCCAAGGTGCAGGTGTATAGCACAACATGTATGGCCACTCAAGATTGTGTACTCGACACGTATGGCTAATTGAAGCACAGAACTTGGCAGCTTGAGGCTCACATGTTTGCAGCAATTCCTGTGTACAAACATGCATAACTCCGCACGGCAACTCAGTACACCAAGTATGGCTGGAATTTACCAGAATGCATGCACTGGTGTCGAGACATGCATTGAAGTTCAGGCAAATAATAAGTCTAGCGGCAGTTTGAAGGTGGCTGTTACAACCTTGAGACAGCTCCAAGCCTTTTTCCTGGCATAAAGTAACAGGAGTTCAGCCAACTTGTTCATGGCCATGACGAGACGCACGCCCAAACTGCTTACTTCAATTGTCATGCAACACAGCCTTGCCCTCGTAGGGTGTGATATTTGGTCAGACTAACATGCACTGTGCCAAGCTTTTCCATCTGTCTGTTCAACAATGCAGTCAGTCCTCCGCAAGTACTGGCTTGAGGTGGACCGGGAGCGCATGGGCAGCCACGAGCAGGTTGAAGCCAACCAGGTCATGGCACTCACATTGCAGCACCGCAATGGCTTCCACTTCCTTCTTTCTCAGCATGGTGCTGATCATGAATGATGCTA
>QAXF01003210.1:2323-12707 GCA_004335645.1 Dunaliella sp. WIN1
GTGTGTGTGTGTGTGTGTGTGTGTGTGTGTGTGTGTGTGTGTGTGTGTGTGTGTGTGGTGTTTATGATGTCAGACGTGCAGACGTGCTTGCTGCACTAACACCCAGCCACTCATTCTTTCCGCTAAAACCGAGCCCGGCATGCCCACACTCCTCTTGACAATGATGACCCTGAGCCGTGAGTACGCACCTCAGTGTCTCGGCATGTCTTCTTCGACCCGCTGTTGAGTACAGCGGAAGGGAAGTGTGCCGGGAGCTGCAGCTCACAGCTCCTGCCACTTGCTCAGTGGGGAAGCCGGGGAGCCTACGTGTACGCGTGTAGTTCAAGCACGGTTCCAGTCGAATTCTGGCTTGGACGGTACGCTGCGCGTTCTCTCGCACTGTAAGCGGTGTCGAAGCCAAACATGGACACGCTAACAAACCTGCTGCTGCGGACAGAGTGCTTGCTGGTTGTGCGAGAGCTCTCGAGGGCACCCTGGGCGGTCGCCTTCCTCTGCCCTCCAGCGACGACACGCCTACTGAGCAGCATCCTTGTGTAATTCAGCCCAACAAACAAGAGTATTTATGTTTGTGTAAAACTTGGTTGGTCGAGGAAGCCAGTCTGTCAACTTAAACGCCCTTTCAAATGTGTTAATCCTACGCGATGCGCAGTGCTATTGTGAATCACAATAAGATCTTTTCCATGTTGTTTCGGCCAAGTATGGAGAGGGTCAATGACTTCGGTCAATGACTTCCGTTGCGCACCTGAAGTCTGCTCAAACTTTGAGTCACAGCCCAAATTATGCTTAAAAGTGTCAAGTGATAAGGGGAAGAAAATATCAGCACATCATATACCTATCACTCCTATTAGCCGGTTGGTCAACGTTGGTGTTGACTGCATCTTACACCGTACCTGTAAGGTAAGGTACATGCATTTTTAATGAATAAAGGAGCTCAGGTGAAACATACTTTTCTTACTAGATGAGCTGAAAGTAAGCTGGCTCCCCGACTATTTTGTTGCAACCTTTAGCTGGTGGTATTTGCGTTCGTTAATTGAGGCTGGGACACTGCGCCGAAAATTGCATGAAGCTCATTTCCATGCATGGCCTTAGTGCAGGTGCAGGATGTAGCCCAATAACTCCTATGATTGGGTTAGAGCCGTGCATACTTATTGAGCATAAGGTAAATCGTTGAACAGTTTTTGTTATCAGATTGAACTCTCTATTCCTTTCCCCTTCAACTCTCTCTAAATACCTGGACAGTTTGGGCTACTTTACAAGTGAAAGCCCGTCGGCAGCAGAAAAAAATGAGTGCAACGCACGGAGGTCTGAAAGCACCACTGGTGCGCAAAGGGTGCACTCAAGTGACAAGCAATGTGAGGTCAGAGCCGTCTTTGAGCTGTTTGACCCCAGCTGAACTCAATGGGTTTGCTACATCTGGTGATTAGGACCTTCATTGCACAAACGCAACATCATCCCTCAGACGTGAACACCTGGGTCTCTTCTTCTTTTGTCTCATGTTTTAAAGTTCAAGTGTTGGCTCAGATTTTAGAGCTTGCCTTGATTACCTTGGTATGTAAATTGCTATTGGTAAATTGCCCTCCTACTTCACCTCAACTGCCCTTGTACGTGGTACAGCTCTATAGCCTTCATGTTCAGACACAAGTTTGTGAAAGCTCGAAATTTGACAGTGTTACAGCAGAATGCGCTTCAAAAGTCTTGTCGGTCTAGCAAAGTCAGGCTGCATATAAGTCTGACAAAGTCAAAGCAGAACACGCTTCAGAAGTCCTCCTGCCGGATTAGCAAAGTCAGGCTGCATAGAAGGCTGACAAAGTCAAAGCAGAGCGCTTCATCAGTCCTCCTGCCGGTCTAGCAAAGTCAGGCTGCATATAAGTGAATGCATGAGTTACTTTTCTGCAACTATGACAAAGTCCATGCCAAAGCATTGGTCCGTTGTGCCCCATTTGTCCAACGCTGTCATCAAAGCTCTCACATCATGCTCCAGTCCCTCACACACATGGCTATGCCCATGGTTACGTTTACACCTCAGCAGATGTGCTTGCGCATCCCTGGAGTGTGCACATGTGTGTGTGTGTGTGTGTGTGTGTGTGTGTGTTATGCACTCTTGAGTTTTAGCAAGTGTACCTACCTGAGTTGGCGCTGACCCCACTGAGCACCAAACACATTTGCAAAGCCGGCAGAAGTCACGTGCTTCAGGCCCACAGAATCAAGCGTTGACTCATACCAATGCAAAGGAAACTCCTGCGGACATGGTATGAACAATTGTTATACCGTACATGAATTTTACCGTATCGGAAAAGTTACCTTCTTGGTGCTTGCGCAAGCTGCGCAGAAAACAGGAAACGCAAATTTACCAAGGGCATCGAGGGGGGATGTCTTGCACTACATTGAACTCTAAAAGGGGGTGCGTAAACGTGTTTAATGTGAAAAAATGTTTACCTTTCATGGTCACTGATGTGAGGTATACCAAAGAGTTGCCAGCAAACCAATGGGTCACATAACCTAGCAGTCGGCCAGTCCCTACCATTACAAACGTAGCCAGCAGCAGACAAGGGCAGAAGAGCCTGCAATTATACAGTATTGCAGCTGGTAACTGGCCTCCAAAAGGCCGCGAACACAGATTGTCCTACCGTTGTTCAGCGGTATGATGCGTGTGTTAGCTCATCTAGCAACATCTTCAGCAAACGGTACAAGCTGAAAGCCCTGGAGCACAACACAGGAAAATCTTGCAAACGTTGCAGTACATTTTGTTAGTCAGGCCAGCCCATACTACCAGTTACTTACAGTGGTTAATTGATAAGAGTAGCAGAGGCATACGCCATGGGTGAGCCTGCACACTTTTTGCACCACGGTTTGTTTGTTGCCCAGATGCTAAGGCAAGGTCAGCTTAATGAGAGAGGAAAGAGGCTCAAGGTTCTTAATGCCACTTTGCATCCTTCTCCCCAACTTAGGGCCTAAGTGACGCAGGCAGCAAAATTAATTGCCCGCTTAGCTGCATCTATGATTCTTTGTTCCTACAGTTCACTTCCTTTAAGATCAGCGCACAGCCAAAAGGCAATGAAGAGGCCAGCACACAGCAAGAAGGTCACCACAAGGTCAGCAAGGGTATAGCATGCAGGGAAAAGTCAGCGCACACCCTGTCAGCCCAGCACGCTGAAGAAGGCTTGGCATGCAGAAAAGGTGTAGCACACATGCAACACAGTGTCAGCACACACCCTGTGAGGCCAGCACACAGCAATGTCACCACAAAGTCAGCAAGGGTATAGCATGCAGGGAAAAGTCAGCGCACACCCTGTCAGCCCAGCACGCTGAAGAAGGCTTGGCATGCAGAAAAGGTGTAGCACACATGCAACACAGTGTCAGCACACACCCTGTGAGGCCAGCACACAGCAATGTCACCACAAAGTCAGCAAGGGTATAGCATGCAGGGAAAAGTCAGCGCACACCCTGTCAGCCCAGCACGCTGAAGAAGGCTTGGCATGCAGAAAAGGTGTAGCACACATGCAACACAGTGTCAGCACACACCCTGTGAGGCCAGCACATAGCAAGGTCACCACAAAGTCAGCAAGGGTGTAGCATGCAGAAACAGTCAGCACACACCCTGCAAGGTCAGCAAACAACAAAGGTATGGCACGCAGCACAAGGTCAACCCACACCCTGTCAGCCCAGCACGCTGAGACAGGGCCACCACAAAATCAGCATGCAGCAAGGGTGTAGCACACTCGCAGCAGAAGGTCAACACACACCCTGTAAGGTCGGATTGCTGAGCAAGGGTCATCACAAAGTCAAAATGCAGCAAGGGTGTAGCACACTCGCAGCAGAAGGTTAAGACACACCCTGTCAGCCCAGCACGCTGAGACAGGGACACCATAAAGTCAGCATGCAGCAAGGGTGTAGCACAATCGCAGCAGAAGGTCAACACACACCCTGTAAGGCCGCTCCCCAGCCAGCGCGATTGCCACATCCCTGAGCTCAGCCACGGCTACCTGATGAGGCAGGATGGTGTAGTCATATGTGGGCGCTGTCACACGTGGGTGCAGTTACAAGTGGGTGCAGTCACAAGTGGTGGAGAGGAGGGTGCAGTCACAAGTGGGTGCGGTCACAAGTGGGTACAGACGTAAGTGAGTGCAGTTGATATTAGGTGCAGTCTCAAGTAGTAGTCAGGATAGTGCAGACGCAAGTGGGTACAGACGCAAGTGTGCGCTGTAAGAAGTATTGGAAGGCACAGGAAAGGAGGGTGCAGTTGCAAGGATGGTGCAGTCGCAAGGACGGTGCAGTCACACATGGGTGCAGCCACAAATGGGTGCAAACGCAAGTGGGTGCAGCTGATATAGGTGCAGTCACAAGGATGGTACAGACGCAAGTGGGTGCAGGCGCAAGTAGGTGCAGTCCAAAGTTGGTGCGGTCACACGTGGTGGAGAGGAGGGTGCAGTCACAAGGACGGTGCGGTCACAAGTGGTGGAGAGGACGGTGCAGTCACAAGGATGGTGCAGTCACAAGTGGTGGAGAGGAGGGTGCAGTCACAAGGATGGTGCAGGCACAAGTGGGTGCAGGCACAAGTGGGCTCTGTGACAAGTGGGTGTAGTCATTAGTGGGTGCGGTCACAATGTGGTGGAGAGGAGGGTGCAGTCACAAGGAGATATACAGGACAGTCTGTGCTAGAAAATGGACACCCTGCACATATGTTTGTGGGTAACAGAGCTTCCTGTATTCCATACTGATGGGAACACGGTCTTAAGGAACTGTCTCACCGAGTTCCATTCAAATGAGAGGCAAACCCTTTGGCCTGTGAAGCCAAGGGGTTAAGCACAAAAAGCTGTGCGCTTACATCGCACCAGGCCTAGAGCTCAATGCAGGCCACAGCAACTTAATTGACTAAGCTGTTCATCTGACATATTTAAATGGAGTGAAGCTGTGCCCGCCGTAACACCTCAATGTACAGTACATTGATCAGAATTTGATCCAAAAAAAGGGAGCTGCCCCAGCTAAGAGCCATACAGCAGGATGCACAGAAAATCATACCCAATGGCGATAACCTCTTGGCAAGAAGCATCACGGCAAATTCTTGAAGGAAACCTAGCCGAAGACATGCAGAACTTACCAAGTCTGTTGGCACATGAGAAGGGAGAATATCCCTGTGCGGGAAAGGCTCTAGGCCTATTACATAGAACTTCCCTGCGAATGGAGGTGTGTGTGTGTGTGTGTGTGTGTGTGTGTGTGTGTGTGTGTGTGTGTGTGTGTGCATGCGCGCGCGCGCGTGCGCGTGCGTTGAGTGTTGTGTATGGTGTTTTTTGGACACACTGTCTTGTTCTGTGAAACTTTATGGAAACTTATAGAGCATGCACTACTCATATGAAGGCAGCATGCAGGAGTAACTACTGCAGGAAGGACAGTTTGAAGGAAAAAAGTACGTGCCAGGGATTAAACAACATTGGAGCAATCGAGGACGCCAGAGTAGGCTGGCTAGAACTTTGTGCAATGGAATAGCACCCTTGAGTTGTATTAATGGGCCTGCAGTACAGGAACAAATGAGGACGGCATGGAACAATAGCTGGGGGTGTCGGCCTAGTGAGAAGCACCTGCTATCAGGGTCAGCTAAGATAGAGGAGGGAAGTTCAGGAGTGTGGCTAAGAACGCGTGGGCTACTGATCATCCAAGTAGCAGCCCTTCTGTCCAAGTCATGCAGTAAGCATCTCCATGTTGACAGTCATTGACCATCTTGAGAGTCATTAAGATAACCTCTAAGCTGAGAAGCCATTGAGGGTGCGGAGCACATGAGGGACCTGTCACTGGACTGCCCCCGTCTTGCAGTAGGCACCTCACTGCTAAGAGTCCTTAACCATCTGAAGAGTTGTAAAATTAACCTCTCAATGATGAGAAGCCATTGAGAATGGTGTGGAGCACATGAGGGACCTGGCACTGGACTGCACCTGAGTGTTAAGTCGTTTAGACTGGTGCGTAGCACACACATGTGTGACCTGTCACTGGGCTGCACCCTCACCTTGTGGACTGAGATGCTGGAGGAGCCTCTTGAAGAGGCGCTCCTGGGTGTACGCCTCAAAGCCCTCAACCGCTTGCGAGCAAAGCGAGGGTACAGAGTTCTTAGAAAGAGATGAGGGAAGCTAAACAGGTGCCAGCATGGTCACGTGATCGGCTGAACACCACCTTCTCCACAAAGAGGGGGCTGCACTAAAGGGTGTTGTGTTGCATGTGCAAGGGTGGGGCCTGCGCAGCCCCTAAAACCTCCGCTACTGAGTGCACGTATGCAATGCATGGCCAGGCAGGCACCATCCCCCCACGCTTCACCTGGGGCACTCTTGTACAAAGGTTTTGTGCAGAGTTGTGAGTATAGTTCAGATCTGCGCTGGAAGCAAGCCAATTGCTGCAGCCTGTATAGCTAAACAGAATTTCCAGACGACAACTCCCCAAATGCCCCCCCTGTGGGCAGGCACTGTGCTTCAGCTTAGCTGCCCTAGATGATAAGTGCCGCAGGGCTGCTTAAACCTTGCTTCGGCTCTTTGGGCCCAAGCCGCAGGCACAGCAACCTCGGCTCAACCTTTGCTGATTAAGGGAGGAGCTTAGGGAGGAGCATAGGGAGGAACACAGGGAGGAGCAAACAAGAGGAGCACAGGGAGGAGCACAGAGAAGGGCAGGGTGTGACTAATGGCCAGGTGCCGCCTTATTGCTCTTACCCACACAAAAGGAGCACAGGGAGGAGCACAGGGAAGGGCAGGATGCGATGAGTGACCAGGTGCTGCCTTATTGCTCTTACACACACAAAAAGAGCACAGGGGGGATCACAGGAAAGGGCATGATGAGACGAGTGGCCAGGTGTTGCCTTATTGCTCTTACTGTAAGAGTCTACCACGCACCTAAGGAAAGAGCCAGAGGGGGCAGACGGGTAGACGTTGGCTCAGCTGGTTGAATCAGGCTGTTCTTAGTACTATTGCCACAAAAGAGCAAAGGAAATCAGAGATGCAGCTGGGTTGAGAACTCAGCTGAGTCGCGGAACAGGCTGTATTGTGCACGATCGGCCCATATGATGGAATAGAGAAAGAGTGAATGGGTGTAAGCTGGCGCTCCAGGGCTCGCCACTGTTGGTTCTGGGTGCTCAACATTAACCGCTGGGCACCCTCTGCAAAGAGATCAACGCCCCCTTTGCTTAATGAAGCCAGCCCAGCTGATTAGGGCAAATTAGACTAATTAAGCATGGAAAGTAGCCGTCAAATCCCATGACCAAGGTCCATTGCTTCAGCTTACAAATGCAAGCAGCGAGCCCATGTGCCTGCCTTCTTGGTGCCGTACACCTTGCACTTCAGGATGCATGAGGCCACATATTTTGTCGATCTAATGGTTTTATAGCAGACAGCAAGCTCATGCCCTCACCTCCGATCAAGTAGTCTAGGATGATGTAATCGTAAAGTTGACCCCCCAGGAAGTCGTTGCCCTGGCTCCACTTTTGGAGGTGTATTTTGCACTCGGGACCTGGACACATGGGCATTACAAGGATCATCCTTGAAGGACACGGGAAAGCAGCTGAAGTTTGCAAGTGCAGCCGCTGAGGCCCACAATGCTGTTATAAGCCCCTTACAAGTCCTCTACGTATCCCTTAATGAACCCCTTTCTGCCCCTTCATGTCACTAGGTGTGCTGCTTTCTCTATTCTTGAACTATAACTGCAGGCCCTTTTGCTTGAGCTCAGCCACTCTCGTTTAGTCAGTCACAGCTATCATAGTATGTAATCTGAAGCTGTCCCTGAAACCCCTGTCGAGTCCTCTGTTTGCGCATACCAGCTTGGTGCAGTTCACAAGTAGCTTACACACTCCTTTCTGGGACCCCACATACATGGTGCTGCGTATCAACTTGCAGGGTGGGCAGAACAACGACAAACTTCCTATATGCCTTTATGATCTGCTGGTTTATCATGAGCAGGCTAGCAGTTGCACTTCTTGGCTGAAGCCTTTTCAGCCTTCAGTGAAGGCCTTGTTCCTGTAATCGTGTACCCTGTGTCAACTTGCGGGGCGGGCAGCTGGCCCATCGTGGAGCACTCAAGCTCACCAGTGACTCCCTTGCTTCTTCCCTTCAGCGCTGTGACTGAGCGAGCCATAGAGCTGCTTGCCGTCACCGCATCACAATTCGTCTTTCCTGGCAGCTGCATGAGCCATTCGTAGGAGGTGGGGCCAGTCCTGTGTGTGGCAGTGACACAAGCAAGCTTTGCGATACCCTAGCAGCAGGCTTGTGTTATAGCCCTGTGATGCCAAAGCACCATTCCTGTGTGTTGCAGGGACACAAGCAAGACTTGTGATATCCAAGCCTGGAAAGACAGCACAGAACAGCACTATGTAGCCGGGCTACAGTAATTGTGCTGCTCTGAGTGTGCGGGGCCTGACACCTGTATACAGCTTTGTAGGTGCAATGGAGTTGATGGTAGCAGTCTTCGTTCCACAGTACTGTTCGCATCGTTTGGCACGCTGCTGCATGTACTGCATGCTTATGTCAGCAGATCTAGATTGTTTCAATTTCAAGCTCGCAAGCGGCCCAGCAAGACCTAACTTCATACACTTTTTGCACTTGTTTGAGCTTGTCATTGGCCTGGCAAGAGAGGTGCCATAAACCGCAGCTATGAAATCCAACTTACCCTGCGTCTAACACAGCATTCCATGGGCCTGGCCCATGTGCGGTCTCAATGTAGTCAAAGATCGGGTCCGACCCTCTCCACCTGCTCATGTGCGTGCGCGCGCGCGCGCGCGTGTGTGTGTGTGTGTGTGTGTGTGTGTGTGTGTGTGTGTGTGTGTGCGTTATGAACTGAGTCGCAATTTGGTTCTGCTCCTTTCCATGTGCTCATGCATATTACTTGGTGCGTGAAGTCAACCAACAAGCGATTGAGTGAAATTGTTGAGTATAAGCGTGGGAGGACAGAATGAGTAGCAGAGAAAGCGCCAAAACTGGCGGTGACATCACGATGACCAGCACCACAAGGGAGCACGTTGGAGTTCAAATGAAAGATTGTGTCAGCGTGTAATTTTAAAGCAGGCATGGTTGAAAAGCGGGCAAGGCTTCAATAAAAAGTGGATGTCTGCTCGAATAAGCGGATCCTTTTTGTGCAAATTCTCCTTTACAAAGTGGGCAATGGACACTTATGCAGAGTCCGTTTAATGAGTGTACCACAAGAAGCCATCAGAGGGATAAACTTATGTGCAGCCATCAAGGCCTCGGGCATCCCTCTTGCTTCCACAAATTCCTTTTCTTTCTACTTGCGCTCGAGTGTTAACCTAGGTCTGCAGTTTCCCCAAATTATTGGCTCGCAATTTCCAGGTATTGCAGGCTGATGACACGTACCCGTTGCATTTGTGGCAGGAAATGCCTTTCCATGTCACATTTTGTGTCAATGATGTCTCAGACGCCCTTTGTGTGCATTGCACAAAGCAGCCTGGGTCTGTATGGATGACAAGCAGATACGACATGGAGACTGTTAGGTTACCAGGTGTAGTAAAAGTGAAGGGGCACACACAGTTACAACTCTCAAATTTTTTACTGCAAGGTGCACAAAACTTGCTAGCATTCTACAAGATTGTACACAGTCACATGGCGATTCTTGCTATACTCACTTTTGACCCATCCCTCGCCTACGCACGTACTCCCACTAGCTGCTAGATTAGCCAACCCTGACTGCACCGGGCTTTTTTTTGTCAGAGTGACACTAAGCAGCAATACGAGTATCAAGGGCCCCGCAAGCAGGGTAAATGTCGAGCCATACTTGCTCCTGATGCGGCGCACAGTGTCAATCAGTCTGTAGCTGTGAGGGTGCCCATCATAATCATCCTCCCCCGCCATGGCCCTCAGTGCTACACTAGGAGTTTGTGTACAATGATACGAGCAGTGGATATGTTCAACCAGGAACAGGAAGCTGCCTGGATGCAGGCAGGAAGTTCGTCAGATACATCTTGCAAGCGTGTGCAAGCGTATGTTAGTGCAAGCACATTTTATAGTGAAGGATGAAGTGAATGTACGTGTCAATTTTGTTTGTACGAGTTCGTTTCTGTTGTGCCTGTTGCAGAACTGAAGTTGGTCACTTGCCGATCCGTGAACCCATTGCGTGACATTCTTCATGTCAAGCAATTTATTGAGGCCCATATTCCCAATTAATAGCTCACACACGAGATGGTTTGACTTGAGGGTTGACCATGAAACACATGAAGTTCAAGGCCGTATGTTGGGCTTCCTCATTATATGCAGCCTATGGCAAGCTGCTGATAGTGTGAGTGTCCTGTGGATTGTGTGGAATTTGCTGGGAACAGTGGTTTTTTTGCAAGCAACAACCACCTTCATCTACACACACACACACACACACACACACACACACACACACACACACACACACACACACA
>QAXF01003212.1:1074-14840 GCA_004335645.1 Dunaliella sp. WIN1
GTGTGTGTGTGTGTGTGTGTGTGTGTGTGTGTGTGTGTGTGTGCGCGCGCGCGTGCATGTGTGGCTTTAATAACTTTCCAGCATCGCATGAGACGCTTCTCCTACTTGTCATGCTTTGCGTCACCCTCTTGAGCTGGATGTCAGTATTTGTTGTGCTTATTTGTGCTCTTTCTTCCTTTTATTAAGTGTCTCTTCTATTTGGATTATTAGTCACAAGTTGCGTGCATCTTCAGCTTCAGCTAAACTGCACATGTAGGCAGGTACAGTTATGTAACTTAACCCCACCTTCCTGTGTTGTCGTATGCAGCTCAGACCAGCGATGCTACATAGGGGCCCTAAAGTTGTCTCAATGCATGAACACCCGGACCAATGTACGAGTGAGTCATTGGAAAATAATAGGATGCTTGGCGATACGCAGCCCAATGTGAAGTTACCCTAATATACTTGAATTGGGATGCTTTTGTTTGGAGATGGCTAACAGTGTTGTTCCCTCCACGCGTCACCTTCCATATGTGATGGAGTAATTTACTGACAGCAATACAAAAGCAAAGCAAAGATTTATTCCTGTAGTCAGGAGAGTGTGCTAAAGGTTAGTACCTATTTTGATCCCTCGTTGCTTGGTGTCTTGTGATGTATGGGTAGGATAGGCTTCATACAAGACGGTGAGATGTATTGGAGTGCAGGGGTTGGAACGGAAAATAATGGACACCCTCTTAAACTACAGAAAATATCCTGAGAGGTACAAATCAACTGTGATGCACAACAGCAAAAGAGGCAGCAAATACTGCACACAATTGTACCTTTTTGGCCGGGTAAGTTGGCAAAGATAGGTAAACCTACAAAGTGAGGGATGATAATGAGTACATCGCACAATGGCTTACCTCTCCGATGTGGGTACTCTGGGAACACCAAACTCTGCATGATACCAGAGGGGAGGCCATGGTCACAGATCTTATTGATGATGTCCTGCTGCTCCGGTGTGATAAAGGACGTCCAGTCGTCCTCATACAGAGGTGGCTGGCTGTCGTCATCTAAGACAGCACAGCCAAAGTGTTTGTGCATTAGGAGCTCCATCAGCAGAGTGGTGCGCCTGCGAGGGGCATAGTACGGCAACAAGCAGTATTAAGTGTGGCAATGAACACATGCATATGTGGACATGCAATTCCTATTCAATCGTAATAGTGAGATTCCCTGTATTGCAATGGCGCACAACTTTCGGGTTTGAATTGTTACGGCATGAGAAGCAATAGCTTTAGTGTATTTCAAGGGACTCGGATGTTCAGCTGGCAATCAAAATGTGGGTCGGTCATTCAGGTCTACGGCTGCCAATTCAATTATTGTACATCAATACATTAGAACACAAATTAGTGGTTGCTCTGTAGTCTTCTGTTCAATGTAAAATGGATCAGAGAGGGGGATACGTAGGCAGGATATATGGTCGATGTGTCACATTAACTAATTCATTCAGGAGATGGCTGGGACCGCACACAGCGCACTATGATTCATGCATGCTTAGGAAGCATGGCAGGGTATGGCAAATGAGTGAGGGATTACAGCTTGCCTCATAGCACAAAATTATCATCCAAGGGATTAACGGAAATCTTGATCTCAGAAGGTATTGGCGAGATAGCGAAGCGTGCCACCATCCTTGCTTCTCACAAGCGGGCAGCCATCGCACCCCATGGTCAGGTCTCTACGGTAAAGATGTACCTGGACACCGTCTTCAACCGAGATCAAGAGCAGGCGCTGCTGGAGAAGATGAGCCTGTTTGCGGAGATGTCGTCCTTGTTGCAGAGGTATGGTGTCTACAATTGAAAAGTCGTCGGTGTGAGTGCTTACTTCGATCACGCGTACAAGAAAAATGCTTGGATCACAACCGTTGGATAGGAATGTTGTGCTGTGGTATGAAGGCATTAATGTATATACCGACACGTGAGCGCGCAATACACTAGGGTAGTGTGATCACAAGGTGCAGTCGGAGGAAGGATGCAACATCCATGGAGTGCATCAATTGGAAACACGTGTACAGCATTGGGTGTTTGGTTTTTCAGGACTGGATAGCCAGAATGCAGAGTACAGAGACAGAGCCAAGGCTCCTCCGGCTTCTGGGGCCATTTTGAGAATGAGGAACACACTGGACACTTCCTGGTCATCCCATGTGTCTGTCCTGTATTGCATCCTTTCCTCCCAGCTTGCTGTGCATCTATGAATTACAACCTGATATAGCTGCAGTTGCACCGCGGACATGCATTTCGTCTTCTTTGATGCTTGAATTTCACAAATGGAATGAAAAAATAGAGTGCTTCCAATGAGCAGCCGCCCATACGCACAACCATCGTGCTCCTTTAACAGCCAGGCAACCCCATCATCTCCCCCAGCATCAGCACCCTACTCGTACCCCTTCTCCCCTCCTTATTGTGTCTACGCACAGAGTGCAAGGGGCCCAGAGCCTCCTGTCCAAGTCCCTTGGCATGGCCAGCCTCACCTCTCTGCAGCTCAAAGCAGCTTTGTCCTCCAGGCATGCCTCGTGGTTTGCCTGCGCGGAGTCAGCACTTACCCTTTCAGCTTCAGCTCTCCCCGCCCCAAACCCCCTCCCCGCTGCTGCCTCCCTCGTTCAGCATCTCCCCAAGAGGTTCTGGCAAGTTTGGAAGCTTCAGTGGGAACATGCCTGGAAGGAGGGATGGTGGAGGCTCCAGCACGGGTGTTTGGAGCTGGAGGCGGTGGGGTTGCGTGGGCCAAAGGGGCGAGCTGCAAGTGTGTGTAAGCACCGTCCACTGCCTTTACTACAACAACCCGGTCCTTGCAGCTCAGAGAGCATATCTTCTGGGGCTGCCCTTGTGCCCAGGTTGTGCGGAATGACATTGAGCACCACCTCCCCATCGGGACTACCCTGTAGCCTCAACATTTCTGGCAACTAGCCCCCCCTACCAATGGTGTTCTCTCTAAACTTATGGTTTGCAGTGAGCCTGGCTGCCATAGCCACACTTAGGAAGCGCCAGAAGTTGCTAGCCCAAGGGGGGCTGGAGCTTGCCTTAGGTCGCCTTCCCTTGCTCTTTCGTGAGGCCGTGTCCGACTTTGCTGATGCTCAGAGTAAATCCTATAGCTTGCTTTTGTGCTAAAGCCCGAGCCGCCCCTTTGTGTTCGTGGACTCCTCGGGGCGTCTTAGGTGTATTCCCTTGTGTGCGTCAACCCTGGAGCTAGTCGGTCGCAGCCTTAGACAAGCAGTGCTTGTTTCTCTGTTTTTGGCCCCTGAGCTGTTTAGGAGTCCTTGTTTACTTTTGTTGGTTACCTCCTAGTGCGCCCTGTTTTGTGTGATCTTAAGCCTGAGGCCCTCTTAGCTTCCTGTTGGTTGTTCCTCACACCTTTCCTTTTGTGCACCCTATTGTGCCCCATGCCATATCTTTGTTTACGATTTTCATGACGCTGCTTCCCTTTGTTCTTCCTGGTCTTTGCTGGGCGGGCCGTGTCTTGTTTTTGTGTTCCTTCTCTCTTCCTCCTCTAAGGGTTGACGTTAAGCGCTTACGTTTTCTGCTCAAGTTTTCTTCTCCTTGTGTTTTCCCGTACCCTAGTTTGTTGAGCTGCGCGGTGACCCGTGTTTTTCAGTCTGTGAGTGGCTTTGTATGTCTCTTTGCCCTCTTTCTTTTCGCCTTTTATGTGTCTGTGTCATGCTTTTGTGAAGTGTGGTGCTCTGGTGGTGCGCTTCTCAGCATGCTAGCCGCCTTTTTGCCCTTCCGTTATTTTAATGTGGCCTCATAGTACAGCCTTCCGCTTTTGTAATGCCTGCTGATGCTCTAATAGGCCAGTGCTCCTTCCTGATCTCTTTTTGTGTGTCTTCGCGTCTTTCATTCGGTTAGGTCTAGCTGTCAGACGGCTTATATCTTTCTCATGCCCTTTGCTTCAGCCCAAGCGTTTGCTGTCTTTCCGGCTAATCCTTCACCCCTTGCCAGTTTGTTGATCCGTAACAAAGTCGTTACTTTGGTCGGCCCTTTGAAACATCCTGTATAGCAATGTCAAATCAAGTCCTTAATGCTGGCGGTTTTCTGTTCTTGGCTCCTTGGTATGTTGATTCAACTTTGCTATTACCAGGGTTGAACTTTACTTTTGAAAAGGGGATTGCTTTCACTGATGTACCTACATTGCTGATCCTGCTGATTCTGCAAGCTTATGCATGCCATGCATTGCATGGTGGACAATAAAGAGAAAAATGAGATGGCAGACTGCAAAAATAATTGACAGCCAGGTAGTAAAAAGCAAACATTTGCAAAACCACAAGCACCACCTCCATTTTGTGTGTTTGACGATCACAGAAATGGGTCACTTATTGCAAAGAAAGATCCAGTCAGGCAAAAGGCTAAACATAGCAGTTGCTTATACAACTGCAAATAGATATCTCCTGCCATTGTGAGTCTTGGCACTGCTCATGATCATGCACGGTGCAGATAGCTGCCTTTAAGAGAGCAAAAGCAGTTTGAGTAAGCAAACAGCTGCCTTTGAGTATGCATATGTTTGAGTAAGCATGACTTTGAGTAAGTAAGCAGCTGCCCTTTAGGAGAATAAGGAAAAGTAAGCTAAAAGCTGCCTTTGAGTAAGCATAAGTGTGAGTAAGCATAGATATGAATAAGCTAATAGCTGCCTATGAATTAAAGTTTGAGTATGCATAAGCTTGAGTAAGCATTATTAAGAGACTGTCAAACGCTGAGTCAGGTGCAATGTTGAGCAATTACAGGTAAAAGACAGACAAAGAGCCGGTGGGACATACTTATCATGCATAGGGAGCTAGATCAAACGCTTGTACAGTGTGACCAACCAGACTGGCCGGACCGAGCTCTGTCCACGCCAGAATGGCCTTATTGCCCTTACTTTGTGAGCAATGCTCCCAACGCCATCACTTGGACAGCCGTGGACTATCAAAACCACACACAACTTGAAGCTACGGGACCATCGTGCAGCAGGCCAGCTAAAGGATGCCATGCAAGCCACAAGAAACCATGCAGGCCACAGGATAGCATGCAAGCCATAGGATGCACCATGCGCTGCATGGCCGTGTCTACGCACAGCATGACAAGCTTTAGTCATTTGCACAGGAGTCAAGCTTGAAAAACTTCGCGCGACAACCCTCCTCACTGTCTGGCCTCACGAGTTGGTGAAAGTATTTCGACTCTTCACACACTTCACACGACACACGCTGCAAGCTGGCATGCTGGTTAAAACAAAGAATGCAGCCAATCATGTAAGCAGTCTCGCAATTAGTTGCCTCAATCTAGCACTCAAATGAAGCAAGAAACCTGGCAAATCAAATGAAACAAGGAACCTGGGGCAAGCACCCCAAACAATGGTTAAGATGGGAAAAACCATGCTGGAAACCAAAGAATGTGTGTGTTTGTGTGTGTGGCTCAGCACCAGGCATGCACATTGTGACATATATCATAGAGGCTTGGCAAAGCACCTCAAGCCTGTACCACCTTTGTTCTGTTGCATGCGAGTCATGTCCTTATAAGGAGGAGATGAGATTCAGGTCCAAAAAGTGTGGGACCCTGTGGCTTGTTGAGCCGCGCACATGCTCTGACACCTCTCCGCTGCTCCTCTGTCTGGAATTTCACCAAATTTGCCTAACCATTGATGACCAGAGGCATGCTCATATCACAACCTGTATCATAGTCTGTTCATGAAAAAAGCACGACACTTATGCTGGCTTTACCCTGCACTTCTGGGCTTTAGCAGAAGTGTAACACCAGAGAGTTAAGGCACCAGAGAGTCAAGGCACCAAATGATAAACACACCATCCCTCATACAAATATGGCATAAAAAGATGCACTCCACTAAATATGCAAACAATTTGTGTATGCTGCTTGCATAGCACGCCCATCCCAGGCACATTGTATGAAACAGACAGAGATTACATTATTCAACGGAACAATGCACTCACTGAGCTGCTCTATTGCTTTGGGCCACAAAAAGGTGCATGTGCGCCCTTGAGCAGTGTGACCTGCCCTTTGAGGAGACGAGAGGCCAGCTCACTGCAAATGTCTGACAGATAAACCTGCTGCTTCTGCTACAAAACAGGGCACTGAGCCATCACCTTGCCCTCAGTAAAGGGATGCCCTCAGCACGCGAATGCTACTTCTGAGATCAATGCAGTGGCCCTTAATCCGGCCCACATTAACACCGAATGCCACAAAAGTACAAAACGCCTGAGTCATGATCTCAAACAGATGGACTTTTCCTCACTATCCCAACACTTGTGCATGCTTACAGCTCCTACTCTTCATCTCCCAGCGCCCGCACTTGCTTACAGCTCCTACCATTTACCTTCCGGCACTCGCACATGCTTACAGCAGTCGCGTTAGAGATCTCCTCCTGGCAAATATGCATCCTTTGCATATGTACAACCGCTCACTGCCATGCAATTGTCTATGACTGGCCCAACCTACAGTTTAATCATGATTATCCGTGCGGCAGCCTGCAGGCATCCCTTTTTACAGGCAGCCCCTTTCGCAAGGACGTCTCTGGGACCAGGGTGCTCATCCCAAACATATGGTCCACTTGAGCCCTTCCATCCAGGCAAGCCCTTACACAGGCATCTTGGAACAGGAATCCAGGGGGCATTATCTCTGCTGTCCATGCACTTCACGTCCAGGGGATGTGCGCAAGGCACACACTGCACAGGGCGTCCTTAATGTGCATGAGCTCCACACACGCACCAGGGGCCATGGGTCCTGTCTATCCTGTGTGTGAACTTCACGTCCAGGGGATGTGTGCAAAACTCACTGAAAAGGGCACACTCGGTATGCACTTGCTCCACACACCAGGGGCCTTGCACCACAGTTTCTGGTCCGTGCGCTCCCTCAAACAACGCAAATAAGCCAGGTATAAGCAAAGAGAGCACAGCCAAAGCATATCCAGCCGTGCAGGCTACGCCAGCCCTTGCAAGAATAGTGCAGCAGCAGCACTGTACAGTGCATGCCTCACTGCCTTGCACGCTTGCACAGAACTCATCCACCTTGCAAACACGGCCCTTGACTGTCTCCAACACACTGCTTCATGCTGCCGCATGCAGACTGCAGCAGCAACTATTTTCCTTCTCACCAATGCCTGACAATGCCTGATTGCCTTTGACACAGAGTTTGATCAACAGCCTAGCCTCAGTCAAACCTGCTTCTTCCTGCTGCTCCATGCAAACACCTGCAGCAGCCACTGCTTTCCTTTCCATCATTGCTTGCTGGCTATATCATAGGGTGTCATCAACACATACATTCACCTGAGCCTTAATCATTCAGTTAAACCTGCTTTTTGCTGCTACCCCAGGCAAAATCCTGCAGCAGCATTTCCCTGACCAGCAGCTCTTGCTCCTGTTGTTGCTGCTGCTCTCGCCTCCTCTGTTCACGGTAGTTGAAGTTCCTACGCAGCTGGACCTCAGCATACCGAATGACAGCTTGGATGGCGCAAATGAACAGCACCGCCTTGAAGACACGGCCAGCACTCCACATGTGGTGCCCATGTGCGGCTATGTCGCATTGCGTGAAGATGGAGAACATCAGGAGCAGTGTGGCGGGCAGCAACCACACTTCCATCCAGGATGGCACCTGAAGGATGGAGTGGGTACAGGGATGCTTGTTCGGTCAAAGATGAACTATTATCATTAGTTAATAGTATTAACTTGCATGCCCAAAAGGACATGTGAAGTGGGCAATGAGTCACTTTTCCCACGCTGCTTGTGAGGGAAGCTACCTCAACATCAGCGTAGCGTTACTCTGAGGTGTGAAATTGGAGGGATGTGGATACGTCTTCTTCAAGAGTAACAATGGTCTATTTGCAGAAGGTAGGAAAGATTACTAGCATTTGCAGCAAAAGGCATGTGTGCACGACTACACATTATGTGATTATTTGCAACAGTGCTTGCACAAAAAAAGACACTACAAGAACACAACTGGGACGAGCGTAAGAATTGTACAACAACAAACTGTCCAAGTGAAGTCATATCTGCCTTATGATGAAGCCTGGTGCTTTAATATGACTCATATTTCACCAATTCAGCGCACCATACCAGCTGCCAAGTTGCTGCTATTTCCCAAGCGGGCTGTTGGCCCAGAAAATTCTCACCCTGACACGTAATGTAGAAAGCTGTCTATGGTGATCAACATGTTGACATGCTACAAATGGACTCACCCAGTTCAACGACAATGCTAGGCACCAGAACAGGCAGAAGTACCTGTGTGCATGTGTGTGTGTGTGTGTGTGTGTGTGTGTGTGTGTGTGTGTGTGTGTATGCGTGCGTGCGTGCGTGCGTGCGTGCGTGCGTGCGTGTGTGCATGAGTGTACGCATGCGTGTGTGTGTGTGTGCGTGTGTGTGTGTGTTAAGAACAAGTGGAACTGTCTGTAACCAACGAGAGAAGAGTAGATCATACTGTAAATCCATGTATGCTGTCATGCAATCAATACCACAAAGCAAAGCATTCACAAATCAAAGCATTCACAAACATGTGTCACTTGAGTTCTCATCGTCTGAGCCTAGATCTTTGTGTGTTAGGCAGTATGTACAAACACCGCCAAGCGTCCCCCAATTGTAACTAGCAAACTGATGTCACTTGTCCACACTGTTTACATCACATCCATTGTGCTTAGAGCTAGCGAGCTGATTGATACTTCGCCAGACATCCAGTGAACTACAGCGGAGCATAATTATACTCCGCACCCACATGCCGTCCTTCTGGCCGGATTGCAGGCCCACAAATGCGCTGGGGGCAAAGCTGTGGCGCTGCTCGTGCCAGATGTTCTGAAGCAGGAAACTTGGCAGCACTGTCAGGCGGTTGAGAGCAGCTAGCCAGGGCCAGATGTTGCTTCTGACGTACCACCTGTGTGTATTTGCAAGGTTGTGTACCACAAAATATGCTGAACATACAGATGTTTCATTGCAATTGCTACAGAATAGAACTGCAATTTTTAGTATGAAGCACTGTGGTTATCTGAAATAGAAGAAAAAACATGGACCAGGAAGTGAAGAGAATGGGTAGCTTAAGCCACACCGAACGCTTTTGCCTAACTGCGCAGTCATGCTTGGTTGTTCAGTGATTGGCTGTACGCGTTGATCTTCTACAAAAAGGCAATGTTACAAAGAAATGTGTGAAGAAACCACAGCATCAAAAGGCCAAGTCTCACACTGAAATGAACATGCTCCAGCATGATGGACAGCACGTTAAGTGCAATAACTCTCAAGTATGAGAGTGCCACTGTTGAGGTGCACTTAAGCAAGGCACATGCACAAATCCAGCTCTTCGGGCCTCAGCTAGCTATCTTGTATATAAGGACTGATGAAGTATTACCCTAAAGTAAGTTTCCGTTGCAAGTGACCTTGTTACAAAGATTGTAATTCTTCAAACCATAGAACTGAAGAACTGGGTACTGAGGAACTGGAAATTGGGAGCAGCAACAGCTATATCAGCAGCCTTAAAACTTTAGGGATGCCTCATGTTTGACGCAATTGTCATACCCTTTGAAGTTACTCGCCTTTCAACACAAATGTAGCCAGACAACAAAAGGTCTCATGCGTGTTTTTCTGCTCTTTCCTTTATGTGAATCTATCTGCCTGGCAGCTTATGTTTCTCTCGTGCCCCTTGCTTTGGCTTTGAACTACGCACTTGTTTGAAAGGTGCAATATTCAATAAGCGTTTGGAGCCCAATTCTCTGCTAGGTGTATTGCAAGCAATGTGTTGTGCGCATTATACTTTGTGTTGTGCACTGCTTTCTGGATTTTAGCATCTGACCTTTATAAAGGCAAGAAAACACAGAGTGCTTAACCATCAATCAGCCCGTGCTAGGGATAGCGCATGATACTGGTGCACTAGCATCGACACAACCTTGGGTATGCCTTGTACAGAAGCTTGAAGAGGCATCCCACCTTCAAGGAACATTAGGACCTAACTGAGCAGGCCTTGACCTGGGCCTAGCTATCAAGCGTGCCAATTGTACACAACTTCTTGGTGCCCACCTTGGTGCAATGATCATCAGAAGGAAGTTGAAGTAGGCGTTTAGCTGGTAGGCCAGGAGGGCCCAGTCCTCAAACATGAAGGCATTGTAAGGGTTGAAGGGGACGAGCTTGAGGTGGAAGATACGCTGCAGAGAGCTTCCTTGGCATGGGTACGTGTTCATCACAGGGTGCTGGGCCAAGCCTGTGTGTGTGTGTGTGTGTGTGTGTATTTTGTGTCTCTGTTCTGGTCAAAAACGGAGGCAAGGTATATGGCGCATAGCTTGTAGGTGCAAGAATGTGTTGCAAGAGACTGCCTGCACTAAAATCCTAGTACATCACTGACTGGTAGGCTAAGCATGCTTGCAGAGGCCTGTCCTACTTTAACTAGGAATGGTGTGAGGTCAACCCCGCACGCAAAAGTGCGATATTAAGCTTTCATACAAACAATTAAAGATGCTGTTGCTTTGATAAAGCTGCAGGAGGATGGCCCATTGCAGTAGGTGCACACGAGTGAGGAATGGAACAAGTCTCAACAGCAGTAAATTCAAGCCATAACACCATGTTTATGTGGCAATAAATGAATGTCATTGCTGAAAGGATATTTGTTAGAAAGGGATGGGGCAGCAATCCTTGATAAAATCTGCAAACATGCAATTTTTGCTGGACCAGTGAACTTAACCTGTAGAAACTAAGGCAAAGCAAGGTGCAGCTGTTGCAGACACAGCAAAACCTGAAGACAAGCGAGACAAATTCAGCCAGTTGCCTGATGTTATAATTTTTGGACAGGGAAGATCCAAAGAAAATTTACTTTTCGTTGCAATGGATCACAAAATGCTAGGCAGTCTCTGTGATCATTTGTGCGTGCAAGTAAGATGTAGAAGCAGTATTGCATAGCACATACAGACCTGTGGGTGCATGGATGTGCGCCAGTGGGGTGGCACAGTGTGAAGCATGCCCCGCTGCACGCATGTCAATGCTCCAGCTGCGCATAGAACAGATGTCAGTAAGGCGTTATGTGCAGTCTGAGTATATCGTGAACTTGCATAAAAAGAGTTGCGCAATGCAATTCACAGGTTGTTAATGATGGTGTGCTGCACCAAAGAATTCCACTTTTTCCCCGAGAGCAAAGATTGGGCAAGTATAGGCACACTTAGCTCACGTGCAACAATGAGGACGCAAAAGTGCAATCAACACTCTTGCGTTAATGACGACACTAGATCCATTATACAAGTGCTCTTGCTTACATTACTGAAAAATACTTATAATGAGCACCAGCACATACAACATAAGGACAACCTCCAAGCAAGCCATCACAGGCATAAATTTGGATTTGCACCCAAAAGACGGTGCATTGTGAACCATGCTGCGCTGCACAAATTGAACATCCCAGCATCTGCTGAATGAAAAGGATGGATGTAAGGAGGCACATACTTTTCTTGTTTGCAAAAAGTGTTGGCAGAAGTTTTATGTGTGATCTTGCCTGGTGATGAGTGCTGGCGCATACAACATGTGAGAGAGTGCACCAAGTGAGGGTACAACGGTCATCACAGGTGACAGGACAGTGTGCCTTTCAGGTTTCAAAACTTTAAAGGAAGAGGACTTGAAGCAAATTAAATGCTTTGTGTACTACAGACACGGTCACACCTGCAAGTGTGTGTAACTGATCTGTGCACAGCTGCAGTCAGAACTATATGCAAGTGACAGCTGACATGTACTGAGGATGTTATTGGCGCTTCCTGGATGATGTTATTACCAATAAAATGGTGTCATGGAGAGGGAGAACCTAATCAGCAGTACATGCCAGCAGGCACATAGAACCATTAAACAGCATGATGGTGAGCCACGACCAATCACTCTGATTGATTCTGCACCATCTTGAGGTATTCAGTTGCCTGATAAGGTTAATGGAAACCTTTTTTCATTCTGCAATTTTCTATGCCTGTGCAAAGCTCTTCATGCTGTCATAAGTTGTCTGAAGCATGCCACCTAGCACACAGACTTGTGAAGACATCATACCTTATGGACGCCATCTCGGCCAAAATCATCATGAGTCTGGGCACAAACAGCTCTCTTGCCGCATACACCAGGAACTCTGCCCGCCACCTGCGGTGCTCCTGCCTGCTGTTGGTAATGGCGTTCAGCCCAGGTACTGTGCTGCTTGTTGCGCCGGCTGGACCGGAGACACCTGTTTCTGCTCCCCCTGCCTTTGCTACTGCTGGTGCTTTCTCTGTGGGTTTGGCAGCCTCAAAGTTTGCTGCCGCTGCTGTTGTCAATGCTGGTGGAGGTGGGGGTGGAGGTGGGGATGCTGCTGCTGCTGCTGCTGCTGATCCTGCTGTTGTTGCTGCCCCATCGCTAGTTGCTCCTGATCCCATACTGCCTGGATCAACCGGCTCTTCCTCTCCTGCCTCTGCTTCTCCTGCTGCTGCTCCTGCTTGTGCGTCCACTCCATGCACACTCCCATCAGACGATGCTACTTCCACTTGAGCCCCCTCTTCCATCACTTGCTCCAGCACCTGACTAACAGCCAGCACATCATGCTCCTCACAGAAGCTGATGAGCTTGCACGCCAGCATGTGCTTTTCCTCTGCCGAGAATGAGCCATAGAGGTTTGGGGTGGAGGTGGGTCGGAGCAGCAGGGCAATGTCATCAAGAAGGGGAGCAAAGTGGCAGGACCAGGCGCGTGCTCTGATGGCAGCGTCACTCTGCCCAGCTGACACTGCTGCAGATGCTGCTGCTGCCGCTTTCGTCCCTGCTTCATCTTCTGCTTTTGCCTCGTCTGCTGCACATTCAGCCTCTGCTTCACACATCTCAGCCCACAGGATCTGCAGATCTCTGGCGGCTACATCAGGGAGCACCAGGACAGAGCAGGTGGCATGCAGGATGACACCTTGTTGCGTGCCTGGCTGCTGCTGCTGCTGCTGCTGCTGCTGCTGCTGCTGCTGCTGCTGCGAGGCGTGTGGCACGGCTACTGCTGCTAGCACAACCCTCAAAGCGGACTTCTGGAAGCACATGTGCGGGGTTTCCAACCTGCAAACAACACAGTCATGGCAGAGAAGCTATGCGTGTGAAGAATGGCCAACAAGTATGGAGGTATCACAACTGGAGGAGCAAAAATAGGCGGTAGGCTGGCTGATATAATGTTGCAAGATTCTGTTTTTGCTAGAGGGCTTTCATGATTCTAATTCAGAATTGGTTTTGTACAGATAACATGAGCAAGAGTTGAGCATCCAGGCAGTGTGCATGAACCAGTGTGCTCTGTGAACGAGAAACTTGTTCTTGCAGTGCCATAAAAAATTCCAGCAGCGCCAAAGGCCCAAGCTTTATTGCAGTGCTGCACATCATGGTAAAACTATCAAACTCGTCAAAAAGGGAGCTCATTTTAGTCAGCCAGTCCTGGCATCGCCGTCAATGGAAGTAAAACATTAGAAGCAGGACAAGCAATTTGAATTTGCATGATGAGATTGTGATGAGGACAGAGAATCAGTAGCAGATGAAGTTTAGCAGGCCAGTTTGGGCGCCAGCAATTTTGAAAGACAAATGCTTCCCACATTGCCTGTTGTGCTAGCTTGATAGACACGTCCTCCTGAATGAATCTGTATCCTTTCATGAAACACTTTGACCTTCAGCAAAGGTAAAAAGGAAGCTCCAATGCTTCCAACCAGCATCTGATTCTGCGCACATTAGATCATGTACTGCGCAAGCTCCAAAACAAGCTCAGTATCAACAAGAGAAGGAGAAACGCTCATGCACACACATACACACACACACACACACACACACACACACACACACACACACACAC
>QAXF01003217.1:22126-36299 GCA_004335645.1 Dunaliella sp. WIN1
TGTGTGTGTGTGTGTGTGTGTGTGTGTGTGTGTGTGTGTGTGTGTGTGTGTGTGTGCGTGCTACGTCTTCTACGCCATTGCTTGCATGTTTGCAGGTACGGTGGATGAGTATGAGACTCCATGTGGATTAAACCAATTTTGCCTGAAGTCACTCTGGAGGCCTGCCAGCAACTCATTTCAAAATAGGAGGGAAGAGTCAGGCGCAAGTGCTGCACTCACTTTCACCCGGAACGTCAACGTTCTTCCTCTGTTGACATAGGTAGCAAAAGCTGATCAAAAATATGCAGCACCGCCTTCATGCAATTCTGGTTACGTGCACAGGAGGCCCAATATTCTGCTTTACAATCAAAAGGAGAGGGTGATCCCACATATGTGGACAGGCAGGAAGCAATCAAAGAGCAAAAACTGCACACCACTGGGAAGGTGGAGGCCATTGCAGAGGATGCTCGCAAGAAGGTAAGAAGAGGAGCGCAGCAGCCATCAAGTTACCTCTTTATCATGATGTTTGGTTGGGTCAGCAGCAGTGGGGTTCACAGGCAACGCATTCAAAGCATCCTGTGGCAAACACAACAGGTTCAGTGTTCTCAGTACCCTGCATCTCTACCAGTGGTCTGCCTTAGTGGTCTTAGTGGTCTGCCTTAGTGGTCTGCCTGCAATTGTCTCCTTGGCATGCCCCAGCATGGGGGCAAGGCTGCAGAGGTCCAATTAATGTGCTGTCATGTACTCCCTCCTAACCTGCAGCGCGGACCCCCAGATGCAAGCATGAAGGTGCCCTCCCCTGATCAGCTAGCACCAGAAGCACTGGAGGCACAAGTGGTGAGAGCCATGCAGCTCCTGTGTTGTTTAGTGGGTGGTCTTGTATGTCTGATGTTCATTGAGGCTTGACCAAGTGATTGAGAAAAATCACAAGGCATACTCTGGTGGCAGACGTGTTTGCAACTCGTCTGGAAGGTTGCAAGGCTTGTTTCCCTAGCAGAGACCTGCGTTGAGGTAGTGCTTGTGCATGCAAGCGAGCATGACCTGCAAAGCATTTTTTTTTTGGGCTCAATCACGAATGATGTATTGTCTGAACACACAGAGAAAGCTTCTCAGTGTTAGCATGTGCAATAGCTGCTTGGTGTTGCCACGTTCAAGTTTCTCACCATGCCTCAACCTGCACTTGCTTCTTTCCTGGTATTAAAAACTCAGTACTCACCCTTGGTACATCTATGTTAATTCAGATGCAGAAGCTTCAGCAGCAGAAGTCAGATGTGTGCTATAGATGCCCACAACTCTCTGGCGCTTCCATGGTGCTTATTATATCTTCGCGTTATTTCATCTTCCAGGCTCCTGCAATACAAGAGTGCCTGCTGGAGGAAGCTCAGCCATCACAGCAACAGGTACAAACGTGGCATATAGTACACCTGCACACAAATAGTTGCCTGTTTGTGAACATCCTTGGTCTTTGGCAACAGTGGTTCAGGTACACGCTCAATTTTTTACACGACCAGCTTCAGATGCTCCTGCAAGGACTTGGGTGATCCAGGCTCACATTTGCATGTGCTCAGGCCTGGCAAGATGAGCTGTACCGCATGACCAAAGGTGTGGAGACACCTAACGGGCTGTTGGAGGTTAGTCTGTAAAGTCACAGCACAGTCCACTCCAATTCAATGTCTCTGTGCACCCAAACGTTGAGCCTCTCTCTGCCTCTCTCACACTTAGGCATTGCCCACTTTTGTTCTCGTAACGAAGAAGCAAGCACCTGCTCGTGTAGAAGTTCATCACAGCATGTCATCTCACCTTGCCTGACACAGTGTACCAGCCCAAGGCTGTATGCATTTCTCCATCTCCCTTTCAGAATCTCTGCTTGCATCACGAGCATGGAAAGGAGGCCTCAGGTGTAGCAATCATGGGCCGCACACAGATGTTTGGCCCCCCAGAGCGCGGCGCCTACGCCCCAGTTCAGGTAGGCCTATAGAAAGGCCTGCACGCAGAAACAGCATGGATTGATGACATAATTACAGCTTCAGGTAGGCCTGCACAATCCACACTGCCAATATCTTGTTTGTGTGCACACCCTGCTGTCCCAGATCAAGATCCCCTTGTGCTGCAGCTGAGTTCCTGGAGTCAGTAACAGGAGTCAGCTGCATCCGACAAATGACAGCTTCAGCTTGAGCCCATAGTAGCCCCCACTACCTTGCCTTATCCCTTAACCCCATGACTGGCAATGCTGTCCAGGCTATCTGCTGCTCACCAGCCATGGTTCTCCTGCTACTTTGCTGTAAGCAAGCATCACTACACTGCTGCTTCAATCTGCAGGCACCTCGGCACATCCTGAGTGCTGAAGCAGCAACAGGGCCTGCCGACGAGTTCCTGGACACGATCACCGCTGACCTGGCCCTGGCCCAACGTGCTGCAGCATTAGAGCATGCTCACGTGACGGAGATTGCAAGAGAGGTGTGCATGCTCCTATTGTGACCGGCATGCATGCTGGAAGGAGACTCTCAAGGTTGTGAGGACGTTTTCTTGGTGCAATTCACGCTTATAATGCAAGCAGCAGC
Organism: Dunaliella sp. WIN1; assembly: GCA_004335645.1. Lineage (NCBI taxonomy): Eukaryota > Viridiplantae > Chlorophyta > Chlorophyceae > Chlamydomonadales > Dunaliellaceae > Dunaliella > Dunaliella sp. WIN1. The sequence goes on from QAXF01003217.1 coordinate 24,667, forward strand.
ATTGATTAGCACAGTACCTTGCTGCAGCTGCTGGTTATAACCTTCCGGACACTTGTTTCTTTCTCTTTTGGGAGTTTGGGCCTGACATAGCTGGTGAAGTTGAACAGAACCTATGTTCAGTGAGAGGGAAGGTGCTGTGCCAACGCAATCAAACTTGGCACGTATTAGCTAACCGTACAGGTTACCATGCAAGGCACTTGGCTGTAGCTGTCCAGCAGGACGACACTGGCCTAATACATGATTGAAAACTATCAGACTCTTGGCAAAGCACTTGGGGTATAACACGAATCACAGGTTGCAGGTCCCCATGAGATCCTTGCTCCTTGATCAAACAAAATTACACGATCAGAAAGCAATGCCTGGCCACCAGTAAAAGCTGAGTTCATCACGATGCCATTGCGCATACCCCTTTGCAGGTGGCCGTGCATGGCACCTTTACCCTCTCACATGGCAGGAGGGAGAACACCCCTTAATCATCTGCATATTTTTGTAGGTTGTGTGGAAGAGCTGCTGTGTGTAAAGCAATTTCAACGTCCCTTTGCAGGTGGCCATGCTAGCACCTGCGCATGCCCCTATTTCCTTTCACGCTGGCTGTGACATCACTACCGGTGGCGTTGTTTCTTTTCAATTCTTTTCTTTTGCAGGTGGCCATGCAAGGCACCTGCGCATGCCCCTTTCCTCAATCATGCTGGCTGTGACATCACTACCAGCGGAGTCTTTTTTTCTCTTGCAGGTGGCCATGCAAGGCACCACAGAGCATGGGGCAGAAGGTGGAGACGTGGCGGACCCCACTGACACAGCGCGTGGCGCTGATACCAACTCTTCAGGTGATGAGCTTTGATGAGCACAATTATTCTTGGCCTCCACTGAGGCTTGAGACACATACAGAACTTTTTGTTGGACTTCCTGACAAGCATGATGCTTTCCAATGAATTCCACATTCAACATGGTGCAAGTTTCTTCGTATTCCGTCACTTGTGACACTTGAGCTATTTAACTTTTCTTGACTATAGTCATTCCCATACTTCTATGTATAGCCTTTCTTCCTGGTATCATGGGTCTTTGGGTGCAGGCGTCTTTTGCTTAAGCTAAGCTGATCTTGAAGGCAGGTGGCAGGTACAGCTATGTAACCTTAACCAAGCTTGTAGCTGAGGTATAAAGTAAACAGGCATTGACTGCTACTTGCATCATTGGCTCTATGTCATCCATCCCTATCCAAGGCTTGGCGTTGGCACACTCCAACAATAAGCTATGAGGAATTAATTCCGTGTTGTTGTTCAACCTCAATCCATATGCTGCTATGTGTCAGATCTGAACACTCATGCTTGCAGGGATGCAAGAGCCACCTGCGGCAGCAAGCTATGTAGGAGCAGCTCTTGCTCCGACCGCTTCTGCAGCCCTTGCCTCTGTTTCCGATGAAGGAAAGAGTGTTTACAGAAAGGTATGCGTGGAGCATGCTGCGCAGCTGCAGCATGGATGGGTTGATCAACCCTTGTTTGTATGCACCCTCAACCTGGACGATCTGTGGCTTCAAGCTCGAAAACTGCAAGGACACACGACATAAGGAGAACGATTTGAATTTCTCAGTGTCAATAAGCGCTCAGTTGCGCCTATAAAGGCTAAGAATTTGCGTACAAGCGCATTTTGAAGGAATAAACCCGAAGTATATATCCTTAACTAATAGTGGATAAAAAGAAATCGATCGTGCACCTCATTAGGTCACAGGCAGTCGTACTTCATTTTAATTATTGGTCAGCGACGGACACAGATTAACAGTGGTCACCGCATATTGTTTTGCGTAGAGGTGAATGTCATTTTGAACTGGCTATGACGTCAGTGACAGTGTCAGAAAGCGGCATGCATCATCAGTGATCTGTGTTGTACCTTGGCTTTATGCAGCTTCTTCCAGCTGCGCCCTCTACTTTCTGTTGCCTGCACAGGTGCAAGCCAAGCTTGAAACCGTGAGCAAGGGATTCAGGTGAGCCTAGAAGTGCATGGAGTGCGCAGCTCGTGTGTGTCCTCGCTTTCCGAGCAAGAAAACTGTCCCTTTATCCCAGAGCATGATATGCACACCCTGGGTCCTTCAATCTGTGCTCATGCACACGTGCAGGAACATGATGCAGTCAAAGCCGCCCAAGACGCTCGAGGTTCGTGTTCGTGCTCGTTACACAATGGGTATGACAGACTGTCTTCCGTCCCAATTGCTGTGGCCAGTGACCTCACTGTGTGCGTCTCGGCCGCTGTATCTTTCTAATACTATCACGCTGAATGTCAACAACAGCATGTGGCTGGTACCTGCAGGGTGCGTACTGTAATCCCTGCTCTATATGTTTGTGTGCATGAATGTGCAGCTAGTAAGCACGTCCCTGTCGCAAGCAGAGTGTCACAGTGTGCTTTCAGGAAGCAAAGGAGGAGTGCGAGCGGCGAGAGCAGGCACAGAAGGAGCTGAAGAGTGGCGAGGTCATGACGCCCGAGAAGCTTCGCATGATCGGTGGCGATGTGGGGTCTGTTGACCGTGTTGCAAACTTCCACCAAAACCGGACAGCAAACCCAGACACCGGCAATGTGACACAGGTCCGTGTGCACTGCGTTAGCTCCTGCTTTCGATGCTCAGCCTGCGGTCAGCCTGTGGGGAAGCAAACTTGCAGGGGTGAGAAGTTGCAACATGACTCACCAGGGACTGAAGCAAGCAGCATGCTTGGGATGAACCTGGCAGCCTACCTGAAACAAGCGCTGCAAGAGCTGAGCCAGGGATGGTCAGCAAAGGAGGCCAATTTCACAACATTTCCTTGTGACTTGAGTGCTTTCTGCTGCTCCAGTAGCTGCTCCAGTTGCTGCTGCTGCTGCTGCTGCTGCTGCTGCTGCTGCTGCTGCTGCTGCTGTTAACAGATAAATGGCAGGCTGAGTTTGGAGTCTCATAACTAAGTTCAGAATGAGTGGCAGCCTCCGGGTCTAAACACCATACAGATCTAGCACGGTCAGGTGCAGTAGCATACTAACTTGCTGCCTTGGTCATATGGGCGATCCAGACCTTACCCCTGCACCTGTCCTTCCCTACTTGTTCATGGCTTTGTTGTTGCAGGGATCTGGGCTCGATAGGCAGCAGCAGCAGATGTACCAAGCAGCAGAGGGCCAGAAGCGGCAGCAGGAGGCTGCGGGGGGCCCAAAGTGAGCTCTGTGTGTGTGTGTGTGTGTGTGTGTGTGTGTGTGTTTGTGTGTGTGTGTGCTTGCCTCTAGTACCTGCACACAAGGCATTAGGCACAAGGCACACTATGAGACCCTGTGAATTGCAGGGCATAGGGCTCTGCGGTGTGAAAGGCTGGCATATTGTGTCGAGTGTGCTACACATTCTGGAACCCTGGGGTGCTCAGGACAACTATTATACTTTCCTCTGGTGTGCGTGGCTTGAGGCCCTGGAGCAGCAACAGCATTACTGTGTGTATGGGTATGATCTAATTGCACCAAAGATAGCTCAACCATTTCTCCTCTTGCCATGTGCACTTGCCTGCTTGCTTGAGCGCTGTTGTGAAGGTTGATCCCTTGCAGACTCCATACACCATATGGAGTGAACACAACCCACTTCATCCACTTGCCTGCTTGTTTGGGCACTGTTGTAAAGGTTGATCCCTTGCAGGCTTCATACATTGTATGGAGTGTACACAACCCGGCACTAATGCTATGCATGTCTGTGGCCCAGCATCAACGCTACGCATGTCTATCCTGCAGGCGCAGTGACCAGTCCCCTTACACCACAACGTCCAACCAGCAAACTGGCATGGCTAGCGGGTACCCTGGAGGTCCTAGAGGAGGATCTGTGCAGGAGTGAGTACCTTGTATGCTGTAAGCACATTGAGGTGCACTTCAATGTTGTAAGCACCATGAGGTGCAAGACAGTGTTGTAAGCACCATGAGGTGCAATTCAATGCTGTAAGCACCATGAGGTGCAAGACAGTGTTGTATGCTCCATGAGATGCAATTCAATGTTGTAAGCACCATGAGGTGCAAATCAATGTTGTAAGCACCATGAGATGCAATTCAATGTTGTGTGTGTCATGCAGTGCAAGATGTCCAAGTTGGTACAAGTAATGGTGGTAGTGATGAGCACAATAAGTACTCCTTTTGCCCTGCAGCTCCAAGATATTGAGCTCAAAGCAAGTGTGCGCACAGCTCATACTTACCAAGTATCTGCGCATGCTCGTCACTTAGCAGAGATGCGTATGTTAGACTGCAACCAGCAAACAGTGGTATTGGGTTCGGACCAGCTGCACACGCATTGGTGGCAAGGGTGGCCTTGATAAAGCCAGATAGTGGATATTGGAAGGCAGCATGCACCAGTGTAAGTTAGTCCTTTGTTTGGGTTTCAGACAAGCACACGAGTCAAGGAGGTTGGCCAGTCGGAGCTTGATCACACTGCCTCTGCTATGCACAAAGCACAACAAGATGCACTGTCGCACCAGCTGTGTATCCCAGGAACTGGAGCAGGGACTTGCATGTGCATGCACACGGGAAAGGGCTGGGATTGCTGATGTATGCAGATATTAACGATCATTGTGACCGGTGTAAACCTCTTCTGCACAGCACCAGCGTTTGCAATGAGGGTGAGCAACCTCATAACATGTGCTGTTCATGAGCAGATCACACATCCACCATACACACACCATACCACACAGAGAGGCTGCCCATGTTACACATCTGCCTGGCAAGAAAGAGAACCCTGCGTTCAAGAGCTTGAAAGGGAAGATCATTGAGCAGCGTGTGCCTGGTGCGTCTTCTAACATGCCTGGTTGTAATGCAAGGCCATGATTCACGAGCCCGAAATGGATAGTCATTGTGCAGCCTGTGCCTGTCAGCATTCCTGCTTGTACTTCAAAACCTTGCATTGAACAAACCTGATAGGGAGGATCATTGAGCAGCCTGTGCCTGTTGTGTCTGCCAGCATGCCTGGTTGTACTGCAAGGCCTTTAACATACCAATAGGAGTGGTCATTGCGCAGCCTGTGCCTGTCAGCCTGCCTGCTTATTGTATCGTGAGGCCCTGCATCTTAAGGAATTCCTTTAGTTCAAACTGGCAGGGAGGGAAAGTTATCGCGCAAACTGTGCCTGCCAGCTTGCCTGCTCTTCATGCAAGGCCATGCACACAACAGGGCTCTTATAAGTGATGGCCAGCCTGGTAGCAACGCCTGTCCCTGCTTTGCCAAAGGCCTGCAGTTAGGACATTTAGACAGGGTCTCTTCTGAACATCTTCTCTTCCTTTGAGCCTTTGTGGGGCCAGGGTCTTCCTATCGTGTTCTGCAAGTTTCCACATGTCCTGTGGCTTGCACAAGCGGCAGTCTGCAGCTTCAAGTCCTTTCACGGTTAAGCTGATGCAAGCCCTCCCTAATACCTCGCACTACTTGTGTCCTTTCTAACAAACAGCTCCGTACCCCCACAGGTTACCCTAAAATCACAGCACATTGTGATGGAACTGCTTCAACTTTACTGCAAGCTTGATTACACTTGTTACATGTGCCCATTTCCTTTGTTCCCTTGTCCTTTGTCAGGCCTCCAGTCTTGCCAGTACATATGCATGATATACTGCACTCTCTGGTGGGCTCCTTGACCACTTTATCTCTAAACTTCTGCATCATACTGCTGATGCAAACGGCATCTTTCCAAGTGTATGCACTTGGAAATATTGTTGAGCCTGCAAGCACAGGTATGTGCCTGCAAGGCGTGCACAGCGTGGTCCTTAATGCTGCAGCTTGCACATTTCATGCGTGCACAAAAGTTAGGCATTGCTGCAATCTCCATCTTGATCATATGCAGCACATTCATTAGGCACTGTCTAATTCACACTCACTCCCACAAAATGATCTGTCCGTAAATTGTGGTCTTTGCTAAGCTACCAAAGCAGTTGTGCCACTGAGGCGCTTGAGCATGCACAGCTCATCTCGAGTGTGTGTGCTCTTCAAGTACTTTACAGCTTACGCAGCTCACCCATGCGCACTGCAGGAGAGCCCCCCGTAACCTCAACCGGAGGCTCCTTCTTCCCACCCTCTGGTACCATCAAGGATGCTGCCATTGAGCCGGTAGGCTATGCTGTGTGCCTTACATAGAGCATGTCCATGTGTTTAGCAGATGCACGAGCCAGCGCTGGGGTGTCTGTGTCAGCGCGAGCGTGTCAACAGGCACCCCTCCTGCGCGCAGTGTGACTTTTTGTGGTATGGTTTTGTCCCTCCCTGGGTTACAAGAAATTCAGTCCATATGCTTAGCAGGTACACGAGTCAATTCTGGGGTACCGGTGTCTGTGTGAGCATGGGCATGTGACAACAGGCGCCCCTCCTGCATAGAGGGTGGCCCTGTGTGGCATATTTTTGTCTCTCCCCAGGGCATAGCACAAAAGAAAGCGAAGCAACAGAGGAAGGGTTACACACACACTTTTCACAAAGGACATGCAACACAATGCTCACACAAGATGCTGCATTTTGTTTTGTCAGCATGTGTCAGTTATTTTAGATGCAATTCATGGAGTTAAGCGTAGAGCTTGTAAAGAGGACCTCTGAGAGCCCCTGAGCCCTGTGCATAGAAAACCTTGGCATTTCACGGGCCCTGGTGTTCTGAAGGCCTTGGTATCTTGAAGACCCCGTAACAAAAAGCCTCTGATGGCCCTGAGACCTGTGCATTGGAGGCCCCAATGTTTAAAAGAGCCTCAACATGTCTGATGACCAAAGCTGAAAGGCCCTGGTGTCATAAGGGTATTAACCCAGAGGGGTTCACTGGCCAAAAGTCTGGGCATGCTCTTTTTTTGATGTAGACAGTAATCATATCATACAACTAGGCTACAAATGAAATTGGTGCTGAAAAGCATGGCCCTGGTGGCCTGGACGAGCACCTAGCCTGGGTTTTTGGCCTGTTTTGGCCTAAACTGCACGCATTAGGAGCCACCATGGCCCAACCAGATCCCAAATTGTGTTTGAGAGACCACCCGTATACATTTATTATGGTACAAATTGATATTGGATGTTGAAACCCAGCTTTGGAAGGGACCCATCTTTCACCTTCTTTAGCCCCTCTTAGCTGTTTTTCAAAAATTAAATGGCTGAAAAGGCAGATCACACCAACTACTGGGAATTCCACTCGACTGTTTTTGCGATGATCATATTTATTTCAAAACACCTTTGCACCAAAATTCATGTACTTTGGTCCATTGGGTAGTCTGTGGTTGAGTTCTGGCTGTGCAGGGTCCACGCCGCGGTCAATTAGGCATGTGCCCCCAAACTGGCAAATTTCAAGCTTGACTGCTCTGCTACCTGTCAGTGCTGAGCTTAAAAGCTAGCCAGTTTGGGGGCACATACCCTGGGAGCATGCCAAAACCATACCCATTTTGGGCCTCAGTGATCCCCCCCCCTGGTATTCATTTTTTACTTAAGGTCCCTTGCTTGCGCACAAGGGATGCAAGGGGGCCAGTCAACCTCATTTACTGTTTCTTGCAAGGCATTTTGTACGTGTGAAGACAGCTGAGCCTCCTTGTATTTATAAAGATATACTCACGCGTGCCCCCACTTGCCTGAACAAGCTTCATACGTGCATAATGAGGAACATTGTTTTTCTTTCTGCTGCAACAACACCTGCGTGGTCTTGTGTTGTTCCTGTTACCTTATTTTGTTTTTGTGGTGCACATGTGTGCATGCAGGCTGGTGCTACTCGACAAGAGAAGGACTACCCTGAGAACCTGACATCCGCCGTAAGGACCCAGGTGATGAGGGAACCTTAGGGGTTATAGGGTTCGTAAGCTTGTGCAGGGAGGCACCACATGAAAGGAGGCACCTTATGAAGAGGAGGAAAACTACTGAGGGAGGGAACTCTGTACAGGGAGGAACGTTGTGAAGGGAAGGACCTTAGGGAAGAAAGAATCTCATACAGGAAGGAGCCTAGTGGAGGGCATGGATCTCCTAGCAGCTGTCTCTAATCCTTTGTGTATATTAGCTTATGGTCAGCATATTTAGGCCTAGCACTGGAAAAGGTCAAGATCACGTGGAGCATCTACTGCATTACCGATAAGAGTTTGATGAAAGACTGTCAGACTTAGTGCAAGAATCAAAGCCGAAGGGCTGTGCTTGTCCTAGTATCTGCTTCACTTGCCCATGGCCGTAACCTCCCTAGCTAGGTTTAACGGTAACAGTCTCAAAGTGTTCAGAGGTGGGCAGGAAGAGCAAAGACAGGTGTGCGCTGGTTGTAAGCACCTTAGCTGCATGTGTATTGTATTTCCGACTTTGTCATCTCAAAGGTTTGGCATGTGGCATGCTAAGCACTTAGACCGCCCCTTCATTGCGCTGCAAAAGCGCTGCAGTGAGTCTGAAGTGTCTGATTAATCTATAACAGCAAACTTACTTGGCAAGCGTACAATCTGCATGCCTGACAAGTGTAAATGGACAGGAGTGTTCACGATCACTCTGCATGCCTTCTTAAATGTTGCTGCTCAGGGTGCTGAGATTGCAGCGAGCGATGAGAAGCAGCTCAAGGGCATCTCTCAGGTGTGTGGGAGTGCTGTGCAGTAACATTTGCTCTATTTAGCTTACTTTGCGTTGGTTCCTCCAGCTTCACACGTTGTATAACAAACTAACTTGGGTAGTAGCCTGTTATGCATGATCAGTGGAAGGACTGCATGGCAGTAAGTATTGCTTAGACAATGCACAGGTGCTTCTCTATTCAGCACTGTGTGCAGGTGCCTACCTATCTTGCGGGCCCGCTGCTAGCAAGCATTGTATAACTGCTTAATCCCAAATCATATACCAAGTAACATACATTATGTTTTTTCACGCTTCCGTTCCTTTGCAGGGATCCTGATCAGGCAGCATACATGAATGTTTAAAATCACCATTCTCAGCACGGCTGTCATTGATTCTAATCTGAGGTATTTTCCAACTCACGACTACCTTTCACTTCTTCCATACTGACACGGTCCACTTGCAGTGGGGTCGTATGACTGACAGACAGGCCGAAAGCGCCAAGGAGAAAGCTGGGCTCAAGTAGAGAACTATACCACCGGTCAGTGTTCTACAAGTTGTGTTGGAACTTGTTATTTCTTCAGTAGAGAGGGCATTGCCCTGAGATAATTGCTCTTTTAAAGCTCACCTGAAAATGTCAATTGCCAGATCACCATACCTTTTCCTTGAGCCATTTGTAGGCCCAGGCAGCTTGTGCCTGCAGGCCCCGCAGATGTTCATGGCATGTTATAATGGCAGGCCCTGCATATTGTCACGACATAATATAATAGCAGGCCCTGCACATTGTCATGGCATATTATAATGGCAGGCCCTGCAAATTGTCATGGCATATTATAATGCCAGGCCCTGTGCATTATCATGGCATATTATAACACTAATTGCTTGAGCATAACCTGCGTGGCATCCAGCAAGACTCTGTTCTGTGCAATACTTGCACAGCCTTCGCTCCTGACCTTCGCATTGATAGCTGCTCTAGGAGCAGTTCAGATATTCAGGAGTGAAGACTGCACAAACACTGCTGAGGGCAGGGTCCTGCTGAATGCAGCTATATAGTCATCCATCAGTGGGACCTACACAGTAGCTCCTAGGCAGTAAACGCACCCCCTGCTGCCCAGAGGACACAGGTTCAGGCCAGTTGAAGGCCTCTGAGGGGTACAGCTGCCCTAAGCCTCTTGAAGCCTAGGCAGTAAATGCACCCCCTGCTGCCCAGAGGACACAGGTTCAGGCCAGTTGAAGGCGTCTGAGGGGTACAGCTGCCCTAAGCCTTTTGAAGCCTAGGCAGTAAACGCACCCCCTGCTGCCCAGAGGACACAGGTTCAGGCCAGTTGAAGGCGTCTGAGGGGTACAGCTGCCCTAAGCCTTTTGAAGGCTTCTGAGCTGTGCAGTTTTATAAATCTCCGACAGCGGCACAGCACACTCGGCCTGCAAGCAGGCAATGCCGCCAATTCATAAAAAGTTCATGTGAAAGCCATGCACACAGCAGTGGAAGGAGGTTGAGGATGGCATCAGTCAAGCAAGATGCAGACCAGGACAAAGCGCATTCAGTGTTGCTTACCTAAATGTCCTTAGGATAAGTTCTTAAATGTCCTGAGGGTAAATTGTTACTTTCATGTCCTAAGGATAAGTTACTGATAGTGACCGAAAAGCTAATGAACCAAGCAACCTGGCTCATTGTCCAACCCCCTTGTAACATCTGTAGACACTGACACTCTCTTCTGTTCCAGCACTTAACTTACTTGTACGCACCAGCCATCTTACACATCACACCTTCCAGAGGTCAGGCTTGCTGTGCTTGCATGCAGCTTGATGCATCAGCTACACTTTCAGCATTGTCATGGTTTAAGGAACACAATCATCTTCACAACTTTTCTTGCATCAGGTTCGCTGTCCAGTAGTGCTAACCTTTAAGCTCCTGTGCCAGTTGCTCCCTTTCTCGCCACAAGCAGCATACACACACTCACACTGGCCATTACTGTGGCACTGGTTGCATTTAACACTGTATAGAGCACAAGCAGCATGCATATGCTTACATTCATTAAGCAGGCAAACTGTATAGGGAACAAGCAGCATGCTTACATTCAACAAGCAGGCAAACATAGTAGCGCAGGTTGCTTTGATGGAATTACAAGCAGCGTACATCTACTTGCATGCAGGCGAGCACGGTGGCTCTGTGTGCAGCAGCAAAGGTGGAGCTGAGAGTGCTCAGCAGAAGGGCTCGCTTTTTGGTTAGGTCTAGAATCTACCCAAGAGAGGATAAGGGTGCACAGGGGTGTTCTGGTGGAAGCTAAGGCATACAAGAGTGCAGAGGTGGTTTCTGTACATTTCAGTGTTGCCGGTTGTGAGTACCACATACGTGCAAGTTCTGGCAGGAGAAGTGCAGCGCATCTTGCATAGGAGAATGCATGCAGTTGCAGCAAAAACACACTTACATTGTAATAATTACTACACTTGTGCAGTGCACATAGCTATGACCTGAGGGAAAGGGACATGATTTGTTCAGCAAACGCCTCGGTTATAGTTGCATCTGGGCATCAAGGATTTCCTATGTTTCTGGCGCTTTTCCCTGGGGCATTCACTACCTCCCAGGCTCACCAGTTCTTCATATCTGAACTCATTCTTCAGCCTACCTATTAAATCATTGTATGTAAAGCATCCTCAACATGAGGTAATAAAAACGGGAATTTCTTCAATTTAAAAGGCTTTTCACATCCAACCCTTGTGTAATGAAGTGTAATTGGACAACGCGCTCAACAGATATATCCAACTAGTGGCCACCTCTAGGGCACATGCTTTAAAGTGAAAGAAGGGATGCATGTATGAGTATTCCTTGGGACCCTCACCATAAGGCAAAAGGGGTGCATTCACAGAAGTGGTACAACAACGTGTAAGTGAGATTAAAATAAATATGGATGCATTTCACTTTGTTGTTTCAAATGTAAGCACGCCAATAAATGAAACAACTCAATAACTCCTGCATCTCACCTATTGGAGTATTGAAAGATGTCTGATTGAAAGAAACTTAGACATGCATTGTTTCCGGGCATGTGTCTGCGTACATGCATGCTTGCGTGTGCGCGCGCGTACATGCATGCTTGCGTGTGTGTGTGTGTGTGTGTGTGTGTGTGTGTGTGTGTGTGTGTGTGTGTGT
>QAXF01003222.1:18137-33780 GCA_004335645.1 Dunaliella sp. WIN1
GTGTGTGTGTGTGTGTGTGTGTGTGTGTGTGTGTGTGTGTGTGTGTGTGTGCACGTGCGTGTGCGTGCTCACGATAGTGCATGTGTGTTTGAAGATCATGCACAGTACAAGCGTGTACAGGAGCTCCTCATGAATTGGTCTTAATTGCAAACTTTCCCCAGGGCGCATGATCTTATAGACATGACAAGCTGAGGTCCATGCTTGATTGCGCACAGCACAGTGTTCAGACTTTGGGGGACAGTGGTACTTTATTGCTTGGGGGCAGCTTGAAGGTAGAATTCTACCTGTATAAAGTGTAAGTTGCATTTCACAATGTCAGTTGCGTATAACAAACCCAAGAGTTTTCCGTGCTCAACTTGGGCCTTACCAGACGCTTAATCTCGTTTGCATCCACAAAGAGGAAGTTGTAGAAGGCCTCCTCGCCCTTCAGCTTGATCCAGTACTGCGTAGGTGGAAGTCAGACAACAGGTGTGAGGCCTGTAATTCATTTTATTAAGTGTGAGATTGGATGAAAACCTCTAGTGATCAGAAGTTGCATAGGCATCAGGATAATAATGTTAGCAGAATTAAATTCTGCTGGGTGTCACTTACCCCAGGTTTAAGCTTGTGAAGCCACATGCTTGAACAGTTACAAACAGGCTATCACATGAGATGAGTGCAGATAGTTTAACTGCTACATGAATCAAGTAAAAGGTAGTCAAGCTCTTGCATGCAGTGCAGAGTATTTGCAGGTGATACTCTGATAGTCGTCCTGCTGAGGATGTCTAGTTGCCACATGAATAATTGCACCCTGCAAGGCAACTTAACGCAGGAGCCAGCATAAAGAGACACAGATGCAAGAAAGGTCACCTCGATTAATGCACAGAGCTATTTGCCAGAGGTAAGGGTTTCAGTGAAGTGATGGTGTGAAGCTCATGTAGTTTTCAGGGATACATAAGGTTGTAATGCATACATTTGGCGTGCTAGGTCACTGATCACAGTTGCTGGCGTGCCGGGGCAAACTTAGTACGCTAGCACCTTGCCGCGATAGTCATGACAGATGATGCTCTCAGGCTCTTGTGTGACCTCATCATCCTTCCACTCTTCCTCCTCTTCAATAACGTCCTGGTGTGTGTGTGTGTATGTGTGTGTGTGTGTGTGTGTAAATATTGCGTGCACCTTCTAATAAACAGTTGTTTAGGTGCCAAATAAACAGCATTGAGAGCCTTACACAGCTTTTTTAGCCTGAGCATAGCATACCACTTGTGCATGCTGTTGCACATAGATGACATATGTTTCAAAAAGTGACATGAAAAAGAAGATTTATAGCGCAACTTAGCCAAGGCTTGCTGGAATAAAGATCCACTTTGATTTTCATGATTTTTACTCAGCTATCAGAGACTATTTTAGCATGAAGCACAATTTGTAGCTATTTGTTGCAAGACAGATCACCGTGCATCTATCGTTTGTTGTGCATTTCTGGTAATGGCAATGAATAGCAATGACTGCCACAGGCTGTTAAACTCTTTAAGAATAATTACACAGCATGTTGTCCTCCTCTTACCAGGTCTTGGCCTTTATTTTTGTATGACTGCACCACCTACACGGTGTTCAAGCCTATCTAGCAAGCACTCCCTGAATTTGAAGCATGTGGGCTTATAAAGTAGTGGCATAATTATGTCCTTGACGCCAACCCTACCCACGTCATCAAACATGCTTGACAGCTAATTTAAATAGCATCACCAGTTGTGTCCTAGCTTTATCCCTAACAGCTTCACCTGTTCTTCCTTCTCACCCTCAGCCTCTTTCTCTGCGCGGCTGCGCTTGCGCCCACGACCACCACGCTTCTTCTTGCCTGCAGATGCACAGCAAGATGAAGATCTGCGGGCACCAGCTGCTTGTATATGACTGATTACTACACAGCCGCCTATCTATGACTGTGTGCACGCATAACTAGCCACAACGCTAATTCTGGCCTGCTGATGGGCAGCAAGACGTAGGTTGGTGGACACCAGTGCTCACAGAACACTCTTTTGTGGTAAAGCTGTGCTTGCGCCTACGGCCACCTTGCTTTTTCTTGCCGACAAATAAACAAGCTGCATGTAGAACAATGGACGCCAGTGCCCACACAGATGCTTATTTACGGCTCACTCAGCTGCGCTATTATCTGGGTATTCACACAAATGTTCTCTTGACATGATGTCCACAAAGCAGCTTGATAGAGACTGGTTGAAGCTAATTCATGTTGACTGAATGTCCACGCAGCTGCCCAATTATGGCTGTGCTCTTATTGACTGTGCATGCAGTATAAACCATCACTCTTCTATCAGCCCCTCACAGCACATAGTGTAGGTACAGGATCGATTATGGCTGTGCAGGGGCTTTTGCCACTTCAGAGAGTCCACATGCGCAGCTTGCAACCTCTGTGGAGCTGCTGTGCCTCATTGGAGGCTGCAACTGAGCAACAAATGCACAGCTGCTTATGCCTGTGATTATCAACCCTTTTTGCTTGTGGACCATAGCACATGTACCCGGTGTCATGGGTCTGCTTTTGACTCTTCACCAAAGGCTTCTACAGCCATGCAACATGCATTGGCTCACTTGTACAACCCAAGCTTTGAAGCTGATGCCCCTCCAGGCATAGCTGCCTTGCAAATAAATGAAATGTCCCTCAAGTACATTCATGCTGCACCATTAGCATTTCTATCAGGTGGCAGGCAAGAAGCTGATGGACAAGTGGGTGTTGGGGCATGTCCATGTAACCCAAATTAGTTCATGCCTGGTTGCATCCTGATCTAGGATCCAACAAGAGGTGACACCCTGCGAGCGTCTCAGCAAAACCCTTACAGAGCATGCGAGTTGCTCCTCCCTCTGTATTCTATGGTCATAGCATCGGAATGCCTTTTTTTGGTACTTTGCTAGCTGTAAACTGTTCTTACAAGCAGCATTGTATATCTTGAACGCTCGAGATATTCCAGCTCATACGCATGCTCGTGACAGCAACAATGTCAAATTCTTATTACCTTTTCCAGCAGTTTTAACTCCTTGCGCTGCAGCTTCTTCATCCCCCGCAGCTGCATCCTCATCATCAGCCTCAAGTTGATCACACAATTACATGTGTAGGTCAGTTGGTGCAGCAACTTTAGAGAGCAATGCACACCTAGCTGCTGTAACCAAGTCCGTGCTCTGAGAGTTTCTGACAAGGAGCTAAGTATGCATGTGAGGACAAGAGATATGAGTTGATCCTTCCCTTAGTTACCGCTAAACCATAATCCATATCATACAGCAAACTTATCAATCCTTTGGAATTCACTTGCAAGGAAGATTAATACCCCCCAGCTGCCTACTCCCGAAATAACACCAGTTACATGGCAGAGGGGGTTACCTGAGCTAAGTATGGAATTGATCCTTTCTGGACTATGCATAATCATAAGGTGGGCAGGAACAAATTGGGGTCAAATGGATTTCTGGGTGCTCCAGGGCTGGAAATTGCCTCGTAATGGGCATAGTTCACACTTTGCGCCCACCAAGGCCCAGCCACTTGCCAAAGATAGTATCATACTTTCAGTAATATAAACATATCTTTCGAGTAGAAAAACTTTTAAGAGGGTCGATTCTTGGGCCGATTTACCTGTTATTTAGAATAAAAGTGGCCAAAGTTGAAAATCAGGCCAACCACTGGGTCTTTTCAATCCTTTTGGAATGATATTTAACTGGGCTTCAGTAACTTTGAGATCACCCAATTTGGGCCAGAGGGTGATCTGGAATGATATCTGTCAGTGAAAGAGTAGGGTTTGCACCATGGCCAAATAGGCCCATGTGCCAAAACGGGCAGTTATCAAGCTCAACTGCTATGGACAAAATTTACAATTGAGCTTGAAATGTGCCCATTTTGGCGCACGTGCCTTTTGCTTGTTATAAGCATACCGATTTTTGGCCTCAAACAGCCCCCTGTGGTTGCATAGCAGGCTTAGCATGTGGTTTTACCTTAATGCACCTGCATGCTTATATAGGGAGTTGAACATAAGAACAGTTCAAATGCAATTATAGGACTGTTTACGGATTTGTGCCCAACATATATGCCTAACAATGCCTGCAGAGCCAAGGCAGTGTTATTGAGGTGTTGCACTGTACCCTGATCTGTTTGACAAATACAATCGCAATTCCTACAGCACATCCTCTCAAGCGTACAATAAAGATTTTGTCTTTATAATTATCAAACTATCAGCATCAGCCTCTTAAGGCTGGGGGCGAGGGAACCAGCTCCGCACACGCGCGACAATAATAAAACCCATATGCTGGTAGCTATTTATAATGACTCGAAAGGTACCCTCGCCCTTCGAGGAAGCCTAATCTAATTTTATTGAGACTAGGTGCCTCCCGCAAGAACCTCCGGGGAAGCCAAATGTCAAATTCAATGAGATGTGGCGCCCGGAGCTGGACTCGGCTATAAAAAACCTGGCAAGGAGCAAACTTTCCTAGGAAATATAAATGGTTCTCAAAGACAGGTCCCACAGTTGATGTCGTCATGCCAAACTCCCGCACAAAAATTGTATCAGAACTTATGCAAGAGCAAATATCTCACTTGGGCATCTCCATCGGCTCCTTGCCCCTCCTCTCCAGGTCGTGCCAGGTACTCAGCCAGCTTAGCATCTTTGTAGGCATCCATCTGGGCCTGCTCAGTAAATTGGCACATGAAGTGTACTGGTTAGATGTACGCGGCTACCTTCCAGAAACACTTGTCAGGAAGAAGTCAAAAATTCATGAGCATGCTGGTGCACCTGAAGCCCATATCCAGTTCAAAGCCTTTTAGGGTTGCCATATAGCAATTTTATGCAGAGATATGCTAAGTTGATATGGTGCACTGCTCTATTACTTTTTTCTTCAGCTGCATATGGTGTTGATTTACCTGTAACACGCAAAGAGTGGGTCAGGCGCAAATGTGTGAATTGCTTTGCAAGGGTACAGACAGCCTGTTGCTTGGGTACCTGAAAAATTGTCTTTGTATCAATTACTGATCAGATACCAAACTGCAAGGTACACATAAGAGCTGTGTATTTTCATAGTTTTGTCTAATGACAGCCTTGCGTGTCAGAGCTGCATGCGTGTTCCCTTTTGTAGCTGGCCAGAGCTACCTTATACATGGATTTTCATGCAAGCGTTGACACCTTTAATATCCCTCTCTTGTCATGCCTGCTCTATTTGAGCCATGCTTTGAAACTTTTTTTAATCAGTGCCATTACTGTACCATGTCTTCCTCGACCTTCAGTATGCAAACAACTTGTATTTGGGTCATTCTTGCAAGGCGCCCGCTTGTCTTGAATGGCAAAAGTGCACTTCCTGATCATCAACATCTAAGGTAGTGAAAACCCAACAGATTATCTTGAACAGATGCAGTCGTTCTCAATTTGTTTGTACAACAGCTACTCTATGCTCCGTCAATTTTTTTTTCCCATCAATGCCCCCACACCACCAGCACTCTTGAGCAAGGACAGAAGCTCTGGCCCACCTTTGCGTCCTCTTGGTACGGCAGCTGCTCCTCCTCACTCATATTCCGCCACTCCCCCTCCATCAACTGCGCAATGTCCATGGCGGACGCACCAGGGTTGTCCTGCACACACTCTGGCCGCCTGCAACAGAAATGCAAGCATTGAGAGCAGCAAAGTTTGTAGTCAATTTTCAACCTGCCAATGTCTATGGCGGACGCATCAGGGTTATCCTGCACGCACTCTGGCTGCCTGCAAGAGTATGCAATGGGAGCAGCAGAAGCCGCATTCAGTTCTTCACCAAGTTCATGGCAACTCACCAGGGTTGTCCTGCACGCAATTTGGCCGCATGGAGTAAGATTGCAAGCAGGTATTACAAAAGAACGTGTAGTTATTGTTTTACCAGCCTACGCTGAGCATGCACTAGTGTATTGTCATGCAATGCAGAGTGTTGCAACAAGAAATAGCCCTTGCTTTGTCTACATTTCCTTTGCGTCTACCCCTCCTAAGGAGCTGCTGGCAACAGCTTCTTGTCTGGCAGTACAGGTTATTTGATGAACTGCCTTGAAAAAAATAGCGTCCCCCATTGGTCATTAGCAGCTAAGTGACATGCTTGAGAATGCCTCATCTAGCATTGAGAACAAGAACTTCACAGCTCTTTTATTCAGCATGTCTCCTTGTCTCTGTCTGTACACAGCTCTTGTCATCAATGCGCCTCCTTCTTTCTACTAAAGAGGCGTTTCTGCTGCGCTACATACCTGCGTAGTTCTTGCTACTTTAGCTCACGATCACATGTACCTGGCAGCGCAGAAGATCTGGAAAGCAGACTTGGGCTTGGGGGCTGGCCCTGCAGCCGGCAGTGCAGCCTTCGTTTTCTTGGCGGCTGGCATGCCTGCTGGGGCCTTGCTGGGTGCGCGCCTCTTGGTGCCTTGGCCCTCGTCAGGGTGGGCGGCATCCCACTCAGCCTGAATTAAATAACTCACACATGCAACATGAAACATTGAAATAACAGCAAGCTGAAGTGCACAGGTGACCCATTCTGGCAGAAGATCATTATCGTCAGCTAGCATGCCTGCTGGGATCTTGCTTCGTGCTTCTTGCCGCCTTGGCCCTCGTCAGGGTGGGCGGCATCCCACTCAGCCTGAAATAAATGGATCACACAAGCAACGTGTAACATTGAAGTACCAGCAAGTTGAAGTGCTCAGGTGACCCATACTGGCACAAAATCATTATCGTCAGCCAGCATGCCTGCTGGGATCTCGCTGGGTGCGCGCTTCTTGGTGCCTAGGACTTTGTCAGGGTGGGCGGCATCCCACTCAGCCTGCCACATGAGTGTACATACAGCTTTTGGGTCCTATGCATGACTGCAAACTGGGCTGTCACTGTAATGCCTGGCATAATGTCAGTGACGTATGCAAGGACATCCTGGCATGCCTGCTGGGGCCTTGCTGGATGCATTTGCCGTGCTGCTCTGGCCCTAATCAAGATGGGCAGTGTCCCACTCAGCCTGCCGCATGAGTGTACAGCTTTTGGGGTCCTATGCATGACTGCAAATTGGGTTGTCACTGTAATGCCTGACATGATGTCAGTGACATATGCAAGGACATCCTGTCCGTGGCTTGAGATCTGCAAGGCAGCAGCTCAAACACCTTGCGCAAGAAATAGACCAACTTAGTACACACAGGAGGTCAAGGTCGCAAACAAAGTAGCAATATGTTGCAGGTCAACCTAGCAAGAGGAAAAAAATAAGCCATGGAGCAGCAAACATGAGCACTATGAGCAGCATCAACAGGGTTACATTGTGCCCCTTCTAAGGGCTACATCCTCACAGGTTCCTGAGTCGCACTTTATATTGGAATCAAGCTGGCCAACAAGTGGCCTGCCGGTTTTATAGGCGAGTCACCAACGTATTTGCTAGACCAACTAAGATTTCTACACACCACCTATGATGTGCAAGTACCTGCTTGGATGCCACAGCCTCCTTCTCGGCGGCAGCCTTGTCCTGTGCATTGACAGAGAGCAAAGTTGCAGAACCTGTAAGTGCTTACTCTAGTGCACAATTTTTACCTGCGCAGTTAGGATGTTATGCAGGCTGCAAGGGTTAGGTATGGAGCAGACTCTTGTGTGATTCTGTGGAGTGCACAGCGCTGGAACAAAAGGGAATTTCCAGCATGTCTGAAAGAGCCATATCCTTACTTGAGTGTATCTTGCCACACAATCAGAATAATGCAACTTTCATAAGGTCTTGAGCTTAACTTGCTCGTTTGGACTAATATTATCCATCCCTGAAGGTGTAAACTCATTTTGACTGATGTTAACCTTCAGAAAAAGTTTAAGTCTAACTGCTTGCATCAGACTGTAGAAATGGATATGATTATCAGTATCGGCAAATTTTTGCTCATATTGTTACACACAGCATCTATAGTATAAATTGTATACTGCATACATAGGTGCAAGAGCTGGATAGGAATCAAAAAAGCTTAAGAAGCGTATAAAGCACTTCATTTGAACACTGCCAGGCCTGCAAGTACCACTTTGGTCAACATAATGGGCATACCTACCTCATAAGGCTTCTTCTCCTCAACGCTGGCAGCCTTCCAGAGCTCCCCCAGGCGCTTGGCCAGCTCGCCAAAGGTGGCCTCAGGGTTTTCCCCTGTGTTGGGTACAAGATGTGGAAAGACATGTGACATTGCAGAGGGTGTTTGTGTTAGGTGTCCTGGATACCGGACTCTCTCCCGCATTCTCTTGTCACAGTCGGAATGGTTTGGAATGGTAGATACTGATGCTACTTGCAGCAAGCACATGACGTTCTCCCAGATCTGACTTCTGCATGCAAGGTAACAGAAAGGTTTTCATGGACCCCATAATGCATGGCAGAAGTTTGAATCATGTTAAGGAGCAAACTGATCAGTTCTTTCATACAAATCTGGCCTTTGTTTGGTCCTTGTTGAGAAGGGAAAGAAGAAAGGAAGTGATTTTGCTGATGAGACAAAAGCGCAAGATTGATGGCTACCATTCATGCTTGAGAAGGATAATTCGCATTGGAGAAGTCTGCCTCCTACAAAAGAGCAACTGGCACAGAGCTCACAAAAGCGTAAGTACCCAAACACAATTAGCATGAAGTCTAGCATCATTGTGCTCCAGTCACTTGCTGAGCCAAGCCTTGAGCTCATCTGCACACCCACCCACCCACACCCCGTACAAACAAGCACATGCATGCACACACACACACACACACACACACACACACACCAGCTCACCCTTGAGCTTGAAGCGCATCTCATCAGCAAAGAGGGTGTAGGCGGATGGCGCACGAGGCCTCTTCTCGCCCTTGGGCTCCTTAGCCTCTTTCTTGGCAGCTTTAGCCTTTGGCTCAGCCTTTTGAGTGGCCTCAGTCTTTTCAGAAACACTCGCAGTTTTCTTTGGAGCTGCACCCTCAAAGGCCTTCTTTGCTGCAACGCCGGCCTTGGTCTCCTGCTGCGCAGCCGCTGCTTTCTTGGGTGCCTCTGCTTCTGCATGTCAAAGGAGATCAATGAAGCTTATTTTTGAATTCCAACTGTGGCTAACCATACAGAATGTGCATATGAAAAACAGACTACAGCTGTTCTGGCTGAAGCAGCTGCTGTCTAAAGGTGCTTCAGCTTCTGTTTTAACATCTGTGCGCCTACAGTAAGCGCTTCTGTTAAGGTCGTTGCACAGCCATGCATGTTATGCAGCAGCTTAAGCTTTCTTGGATCCCATTGTTGCCATCTCATTTGCATGTTTCAAGGCATGGAGATTATTCAACCTTGATCTACAGGCTGCTCATTGTTCAAGCAGCAACCACTTCAATGCAGCATCGCTGTAGGTGCCTCATAAATGCATCGACTGTAGCACTTAATATAATTCTGGAAACACAATCACAAAGTGAAGGCTATGCCAGGTTAGTAATCGGCGTTGGGTTGGTCTCTAAAGTAGAAGCAGTCACAGGATATATTTTTAGCCACAGCACCTGACCTGAATAGACAGGCAGCCAACTTATTGGCAGCCAAGATCAGTCTGTAGGGCTCACAGCATCTTAGATGACGAGTTGCTGGACAGCTTTTACGACCTACACAAGGGAATTGTTACAGGTGCTTGGAGGGTGGTGCGAAGCACGTGCTTCCTAGATCAGCTCCCAGACGTCTTCATGAACGCATGAACATAATCCAGGCACAGCTCCAAGTACTCTTAACTACTGAACAACACTTTTGCGTCTCAGATGAGCAAGCATCAACAAAATCTAGAGGCAAAAACCAAGGCAGCAAACTCCTTTGCACATGCATGCATGCAGCTTACATCTAAAATGCAGCCTATGTTGCCTTTTTACTAAGTCAGGCCTGCTGCATGGACCCACCAGCACAAAGAAAGTTGAACTGCTACAACTAGGCAGCCTGCCTTTGCTTACTCACGCTGCTTGGGCTTGAGGCCAACTAGGGCTTTTGCAGCATTGTGCGCGTTGGCAGCAGGCACAGCAAGCTGCAAGTTGCAAGGAGCAGATGCTGCACTTTTGGAACAACAGTCGCACTAACAGGCCTTGAGAGGGCAATACAGTTGCATGTAAGCTACGGAGGAGGAGATGCAGCAAAGCACAAAGGTGTTGCAAGCACAAGGCAGCCAATGCATTAGACAGAGGGTTTTCCTTACAGTCACTACTCTAAGCCCGAAGAGGGTCATTAAACGCAAAGTACTCAAAGCAACCAAGGGGGTTGGCACAGGTAAATAATTTGCCCCGGGTTGTATTCTCACATTGTGTACATGAACACTGTAAACATTGTGCACGCGAACATTAACATTGTGAACATGAGTTGCAAAAGAGGAAGTAGAGCAATTGAGTGCCTGGCAGCAGGCGCAGCAGGATACAGAGCACTAGTAAGTGAATAAGTATGAAAGGAAGAAGGTGCTGCAAGATTTGAATGCCGACCCTGGGTTATGTCCCCAGCACCACTTCAAGTCTCTGGGCAGATGACAGCATTTGCAGCATCCTTCCACAGGTGCGGAAAGCTACAAACATGTTGCACGCAAGGACAACGCGCGCAACATCAGCTCCTATGCATCAGGCTGTGGAAGCAGAGAGTTATAGGACCCTTTATACAGGTCAAAGCGTACACACTCACTGGCATGGGCTGGTGCTCTGTTCCTAAAATGCGGCACATCGACAATGTAGCAGCATGTATGCATGCCCCCCCTCACACCACTGTTATAAACTCATGTGCTGGATCTCACAGCATAGGCAGGCGTCAGAGTATGACCTCTTCAAAGCTGAGCAGGGTTTGTAGCAGGTTCAAAGAGCACCTCCTTCTGCAAATAGCTACATGCAGAGGCTAAGCTAATGCGCACATTGTGCGAGAGCAACATTCAGGAGGTCTCAAGCTTACACTCTAACAGGATAGGAGAGAACCGCTTAGAGTTGCTGCCCGGGCTCTCTTACCTTACTCTTTGCAGCAGGCGCTTTGGCTGCCAGCCCACCAGAGCCTCCAGCTGGTGTCTTCTGTGCATCAGCTTGGACCTACATATAATGCAAGTATGGATCATTGATCAGAAGGTGCAATAAGGATAACAAGCGCATTTGCCTTTGAGCATGCCATTAAAGTGACAATGGTAATAGGTGCACCATTTCTGCCTGCATGCTTCATGCTCCTGCTATAGGTATTTGGAGGCAAAACCACATTGGATGTAGTAATATGGAGTTATACTTGCTGAGTGCCCCTGCAATTGCCGCAGCTTAAACTGACGTACAGTTGGCGGTAGCTGCTTATGACAAGCGATGTGGGATACATTGCAAGCACGCAGCAAGGCTTTGCTCCGTACAAGCAAGACAGTATGAAAGAAACAGGCACAACTTGCCTTGCCCACTGTGAAGGCCCGCTTCTTGGCTTGCAGAACAGCTGGCTTGCCAGGAGCAGCAGCAGGCTGAGCGGCTGCAGTGCTGGTGCTCTTGGGCTCCTCAGCCTCTGTAGCAGCAGGCAAGGGCCCTGCGGCTGTCTTGGGAGGGGTGCTGCTGCCTGCCTCTGTCTCAGCCTCACCCTTCCCTGCCTCCTCTGCTGCAGGCACGCCCTCAGCAGCAGCCTCCGCACCTTCGCCACCAACGGCTTCTTCTGTCGGCTCTTGCCCAGCTGCCTCCAGCTGTCAAGCGTAGCAAGCGCAGAAAGCAGGAAATTTGTTAAATAACATTAAGATAACACGAGCACGCCCAGGCCACCAGGTGTGGCATGGCTCACTGCCTTTGAGTGTGCTCTGCTGCAGCTAGTCAAGCCATTCAAATGTAGGCGAATTGAAGTTCTCTGCCCGTGTGCTTGGCCCAGGGTCTGCAGGCTCTACTTTTTAAGTAGACTTACGCTAGTGTGTGCTTCTAATTGTGGGGACTGTAGCCTGGATGTGCGGGAAGCAAGCAAAGCCAGGGTGACAGCTGGCCCTACCTCTTCCTCTGGTGCCAGTGCCGCTGGCCTCTCCACTTTTTTCTGTGCATCGTACAGCATCTCTCCGTTTTCAGGCTCCTGCTCGTGGTCATTGACCTCCTGTGGAAGGCGAGGAGAGGACAATAGACATTTGACTGAGCCCTGCTACACCACTTTGCTGCTGCTCAGTGCAACGCCTAAAAGTACGAAAGGGCTAGGCTCACCTCCAGTTCCCCTAGTTGTTCCAGGAGTGCCGCCTCATCAAGCTGCACGTCCTCTACCTGTGGTTCCACGCAGGTCTGACTTGCCGGCCCCTCACCCTGCGTGGAATGGTGCGGTAAAAAATCTTTACATTGATGAAGTCTGACGACATGCGGTCAGGTACGCAGCGGAGGAGGGAAGGACGGGAAGGACAGCTGCTCCAATCTGCCTACCTGCAACTTGCTCATGGCCTGCAAATTTACTGTGAATTGGTTCACCTTTTTCCTTTGCATTGAATAAAGTAGAGAAACCAGGCGACAGCTGGGGCCTACACACGCAAGTTCGGTTGGTTTTTCTTCCTGGTGACACGACAACACCAAGCTAGAATTTGATACAACTGATTTACAGAGGGCAATTGGATGAGAATGAGAATGATCTCTCGCGAGCACTGTGGCAGTCTGCGCCTCCAATATTGCATGGGTAGGTTCCTGGGACTAGAAGAAGCATCTTGCTTCTTCTCAAAAGTCTGTGCTATCCTTATCAGTGTGAAAGTACACGCAGGTTGCGAGCAAACGGATCTTCCATTAAAATCAGCAACTGAATCTAGGCCAGGCTTTGGTTACATCCATCCTCTCACAAGTGCTGGTTCGGTTTGGCCCTCTTTGGTTACAGGCCGCTTGTTTCTCAATATGCTGCACTTGAGCTGCTGCCAGTGACAGACTGTACATGCTTTGCTGATCCTTCCTTTGTTGGGCTTCATGTTCAACCTTATGTCAAGGGCAGGTGCAACTGTGTTCCCTTCCTTCTCAAAATAGTTGCTGCTGACCTTCACTGAAGCCTCCATTATCACCTACCGGTACTTAATCATTATCATCTACCAGTACTTAATCTCTGATCAGGTTTGACTGATCGCCTTAGTTGCTTTGGCTGGCCAGATAGTTATTGTTTCCATCGAGTCTTCTGCTTCAGCTAAGCTGCCCTTACAGGTAGGTATAGCTATGTGACCTCAACCTTAGGTTTGACTGCAGAGTGAATACAAGAGTAGCAGCTGCAGTGTGCTAATCCGATACCAGATCAGCAAGAATGGCCCATCCAAAGTGCAGTGAGCTGCTGCATCATGTACTAAGTGACCACACTGTACGCACCTACTTCAGTGTTTACCCCAGAGGGCTCTGCGCCGCTTACTTACTCTGCCTACTTCTACTTCAATTCAGGGTGAGGATCATGTCGCAACAATTTATGCACGAAGGTTAAAACCATTGACATAAGAGGGAAATAGGTATGGCACAGGCACCCAACAAGCGCGTGGCGCTCACATAAAGTTGGAGGCACAAGTGAGTACAAGAGTACTCATATAGCACCAAGGAAGAAACCCTAGCCCCGCTCAGCTAAGAATCTTGCCAAACAGCGTAAGATCACTGCCTGAACAGTCACTGAGCGGCAGCCTCCTTCTCTTCAGCCGCCACCTCAGCCATCTCTCTGGAGTACCAATTGCAGTAGTCTGTGTACCATTGGCTGTAGTGCGCGACCCAGCTGTTGTACTGCACCTGGAAGGACAGCAGCGTGCACGAGGGGCATCTCACAGCAGCAGCGCCACCCATGGTGACAGGGTCACAGGCTGGGGGCGGTGGAGGGAAGCATGGAGGCGGTGGCATGCTGCAGGAAGAGCTGCTAGGGGGGTAGCAATCGAAGTGGTGTGGCGAAGGGCTGGGATGGCTGTAGCTGCTGTGCCATGAGCGAGGGTCGCTTGAGAATGGGTACTGGTACTGGTGAGCAGCCCATGAATCATGCTGCTGGTAAGGGAGGAAGGAGCCGCTGTAATAGCTGCCATGAGCAGCGCTGCTGTGACTACTGTCAGTGGGGTACGGCCAAGGCTGGGGTGGGGGACCTTGAGTGGGCGGGCAACAGCTGCTGCCACCTCCTTGAGTGCTTGGCTGCATGATGGGCGTGGCTTGGTGTGCAGCAGAAGCCTTGGCGGGCTGCTGCTGCTGCTGCTGCTGCTGCTGGTTAGGGAGACTGAAGTCCAGCTTGTCCAGCAGCGAGGCAGCAAACCCATCCAACTCCTCATCCTCAGGCACATCGGAGCAGGCCTCTGACGAGCCTTCATCCACCCCCTCACTCTCTACACCCTCCGCACCCTCTGCATCACCCTCACTGCTTCCCTCCCCTTGCACCCCCCCATCCTGCTCCGCCCCCACACCCCCCACAGACTTCCCAAACAGCACCTCATCGCTCAGCTCCCTCTCGTCCTCGCCCTCCCCTGCCGCACCCTTGCCTGCAGCTGGGTGGCCCTGCCTGCCCGCACCTCCTGCTTGCAAGCTTGACGCCTCCGTCCATGCCGGCTGAGCTTGTGTGCCAGAGCCCCCCTGTGAAGCCCCCCGCACGCCTGCTCTATATAGCTGCTGCATCTGTGGGGGTGCCTGCCCCTGCTGGCCAGGCCTAGGGGCACCTTGAGGTGCATACGGGTCATGGCTGTAAGGGGGGTAGGAAGGGGAAGGCTGGGAGTATGGGCACTGGCCATAAGGTGAGCTACTGTAAGGGCTGGGCCAATTGTATGAGCCATAGGCTTGCCGGTAGTATGCGTCCCAGCTGGAACTGGGTCCTCCCTCCTGCTGGCTGTCCCATCCATGGCCATACGACCCACTGCTGTAGCACTGCGCCCAGTACGCCTGCCACGCCGCATCCAGCTCCTCCTGCGTGTACGCACCCCCCTCCCACGGCTGCGGCTCAGCTGGTGCACACTCTGCAGGCACCCCCCTGTCCTTCTTCTGCCCCACTGCCTTGCTGGCTGCCGCAGCAGCCTTCTCTTCCTCCAGCGAAGGGGGTAGCTCTGTGTGTGGCGCGGCACTGAGGTCCTGCAGCGCCTGCTGCTCCCACTCGCTACCCAGGTCCTGCTCCATGAGGTGCATGAGCTGGTGCCGCTCAGGCAGCGGCAGCACTTTGCCTGGGAGCCAGGTGTGTGAGGCAAACAAGGTGATCGAGATGCAAAGGTTCCAGGTGAGCAAGGTGCGTGGTCATGTGCCTGCAGACACCCTTTTGACCAAGACCCTTTCAGCAACACAGCCTTGCCCAATGACTGGCAGGCTTTGGGGCAAGGGAGGAAGCCGCCTCTTGGCAGGCACAGCATCAGCAAAGGGTAACATGCACGCGTGTGGCTTGACTTTAACACTTGGGGTAGCGCAGAAAGAAGGGACGCATTCCCCATGAGAGTGCAGCATGCCTATGCATGAGCTGAGGCTAAGCAGAGCAGAGCATTTCTGTGATCTTACACCTACAGGCAGCATAAAGGAAATAAAGGAAATAAATAAAATAAGGGTTTACATTGAGTGCAAGGGTTAGTGCTTTCAACCATAATTGAGATGGCTTTATTGGTCCAAAAAGACCTAACTGCTGCCCTTCTCAATCCGATTCTACTGCCATTATGTGAGGCTGCATCTGAAGCACTTCACAAGACAAGACCAAGGCATGGTTACTATCAATTGAAGCACAGCCAATACCTTTACAGGCGCGCGCGCACACACACACACACACACACACACACACACACACACACACACACAC